>BGNK01002040.1:48241-97057 GCA_003297005.1 Symbiodinium sp. clade A Y106
CAGTCGCAGTAGCAAGCAGTAACAAGCCAAAAAGTAGGCGCAGTTATACCCCTATGTGCACAAACATATATCACAACAAACAAAGTAATGGTACGAATAATAAGAAGAACAACAACAATAGCAACAGCAATACCAATAACATCGATAGTTACAACCGTAATAAAACAACAATAGTAATAATACTACTGATAATTATAATGATGGTAAAAAAGCTGACAGCTTTGAGAATAAGGACAACAGCGAAACCAGCAATTAAACAATAGTATCCCTATTGGTATTTTCACATTATAAGAACAACATTACAATCCCGCAAGCCTTCGTCTAACTCATCACCCATGTACCTAGAGGCTCATACCCTACCCCTTTTTTTGGATACCTACTTTTTAAGATAACAGATCCTAACCATAAAACTAGGTATCCGAAAAAAGGGGTTGTTGGGCTTCAATATAAGGGGGTGAAAAGGGATATCCCTCTCCTTAGTTTTGTTTATGCGCTTTTTTGGGGCTCTACTTAAAGCCCCACTATCGTCACTGAGGTGGTCGGAGGTCCTGCTTCGCTCCATCGGCAACGACCAGGCCACCTCTTCGCTTTATGTTGCTTGGGGCCCCTAAACCCTAAACCCTAAACCCAACTCTGGGCTTTGGAGTTTAGGTGGTGGGAGGTGTAGGATTTAGCGCTCAGGGGATTCGGGGCAGAGGGTTCGGAAGTAGGAAGTTTAGGATTAAGTTTAGGGTTTTAGAAGTAGGAAGGTTAGGATTTGGGGCAAGGGGCTTGGGGGCCTAAAGGTCCAATTACATATGTTGCACACATATCGGCTTGAAGTGGGTTCTTATATAGGTACTGTATGCTTATGTAAACTCTACCTCGAAGCTCATACCCTACCCCTTTTTTAAGATACCTACTTTTATGGTTAGGACCTGTTATCCTAAAAAGTAGGCGCCCTAAACAAGGGGTAGGGTATGAGCCTCTAGGTAGACTCCACTATCCCTTAATTAAGGAACGTACCTTAAGTTTAGTATAGGATCCCTAATATGATTTAAGGAATATTCCTCAATTAAAGGATACTTGGAGGATCATGGGACTTAGTAAGTAAGGTTATAAGTACCTTAATTGGGGTTATAAGTAGTTATAAGTAGAGTTACCCTAATTATAACCCCAGTTACTAAGTCCCATGATCCTTTNGAGGATCATGGGACTTAGTAAGTAAGGTTATAAGTACCTTAATTGGGGTTATAAGTAGTTATAAGTAGAGTTACCCTAATTATAACCCCAGTTACTAAGTCCCATGATCCTTTAAGTATTGGAGCCTCTGTTTTTTGCGCAGGGCTTATGGAGTTCTCGGCTTCGGGATGAAGGGCTCGGGGACCAGCGGAGTTCGGGTTTGGGGCTCAGAATTTCGGAGTGTACGGTTTGATGTCCAAAGGACCCAATAATTAGGTACTCAGTTTTAGGATAGTAGTTATGTAGTTTAGGATTCTTGGAGAGTATATGATATGATTGTTACAGTAAACCCCATAAAGTTACGTTGGAAACCGGATCAAGGCCAAATAGTGCTGGGATTCCCTATACATTACTCTTAAGGATTGAGGCTACTGGGTTTCCAACTTTTAGGCTTCTACTGTAGGTACTTGGACCCCTGGGGTTTGGTCCGGGCATTCTGTGCCGAAGTTTCCCTTGGTGTGCGTCACGGCTTTTCATTCTGGCTTGGGCCTAGAGGCTCATACCCTACCCCTTTTTTAGGGCGCCTACTTTTTAGGATAACAGGTCCTAACCATAAAACTAGGTATCCTAAAAAAGGGGTAGGGTATGAGCCTCTAGGGGGTATTCACCCTCGTCGAGGGCGTTGGCGGAATCTGGACAGTATCTCCTGGCATGCAAATTTGCACCAACCTTTCTCCCAACCCCTAGTTAAGGGTTTAGGGGCAGATTTAGCGTCTCCCCCAAATCCCTGAACAGCTGCTAAAACCCAGATCCCTTCTGCCTGCTCTTGTGTTTGTTCTGTAAACTATACTGCAACATTGCATTTATGCACGATGTGAGTCTGCCTGAGTTTTTCCTCCGGATGCTGCCGATCGATGCACTGACCCCCTTTAGGTCGCCGGGGGACCCTTAGCAAAGAAGCCTGACAATGATATCCCCGAACCTACCGCCTACCACCACGACGACGACTACCACTACGACGGCTACTACTGCTACTTGTCTACGACTACTACGATGGTATATGTATAGTAGAGATCGCCTGAAGACCCCAGTCTATTTTTTCAGGCTGCTACAGCAGCACCAACACTGGGAACATCGAAGTAACAAGCACTTTCCGCCCAGGCTCCTCCATCCAATATGGTAGCATCAAACATAGACTTGGGATCATGTAGCATTTTGTAGTAAAACTAGACTGTACATAAGGACTTTATTGGGATACTCGTGCTAGTTATTCAGACCTTCCAGGATCTGTTTGGGTTCATCATGCTCGGTGCCTACCAGGAGCCGACACCCCTACTGAATCAATCCTGAAGTCTGGATTCGAGCTCCCCCTTGCTCAGTCTCTCTCTCTCTCTCCGTCTCTCTCTTTCTTTCGTTCCATCTTTTTGTTTTCTCTCTCTCTCTCTCTCTCAATCTTATATATACATATATATATATTAAAAAATCTACGTACATTTACGAAACGTCCAAGTACACCTTCATTAGATAATATCATCTACATATCCAACTCCTATCCCTCAGCATTGCTTTATCCTTCATCCTCAGTCCAAACCGCCCGGAAGCAAAGCAACTCGCAGCACCTAAGGCACTCAGCCACAAACTAGTTCAGCGAGCCTCCACAGCCTAAGCTTTCCAACCACACTAAGTAAATCGTTAATGCTACACCATTGGGGCGCCCGTGGTGGTACCTGTTGCAGGAATTATGGTTATCGAAGGATTCGGATTTGGCATGCAGGGTGTGTTGTCATGCATGTGGTAGCGTCCTTACTTCTTGAGAAGGAAGATGAGGCTGGTTTCAGACATTGGGACTTTCCAATTGTAGGTCCTCATGTGTTGTTTTGATACTGCGTGGAGTACTTCTGACGGCAGCTAGAGTGTGATGTAAAGGAGTGTGCTATGTTGTACTGGGAGCAGTGCTGGTGATATTTATGGCGGTGCGACATCTCAGCAATTCATGTAAACGCTTCCCCAACCCCAGTGAACATTACTCTACACCTTCTGAAACCTCGATAAACCATAGAAGCCCTCACTGCCAGATCCTCAGCCCTAAACCCTCTGAAGCCCCGAACCCCACACCTCAGAAGTTGCACTCAGTCCTCAAGCCCTAAACCCCCCAGTATCCCTGACCCCAAACCGCTGAAACTTAGCGAGTAGGAAGAAGGGTCCTCAACACAAAACCAGAAGCTGGGCGCGGAAGCTTTCCGTAAACACCACCTTTGAATGTCTAAGCTCTGCCGGCCTCATCGCCCTGAAAAAAAAGTCATTAAAAACCCTGTAAAATAGGGGGCCTTCATGATTAGAATAGGGTTTGGGGGCCCATTATACTTTTTTATATATATATTGTATAGGTAAAGTATAATGATCGATGCAGTTCCCAGGTCGTTCTTTCATTTATCGTTTCCTTTCTCAGCTTCGTTCTCTTTCTCAGGGTCACTATCAAAATCGCTGGCATCCTGCCTCATCCTGTTCATAGGTTATTTCATGGTAACTCATGTTATGAACCTGGTACTCTGTCTGGATAGTACGAATATAGCACCCATGGCATCAGCACTATACCTGAAACTTCTCCGAAACCTAAACCCTCAAGTCCGAAACCCCCAAAGGCCTAAACCCTCAACCCTAAACCCCTTAATCCTAACCCCTAGATACCCAGGTTCCTGGGTAGTGCCCTTTTGCCCTTTTTGCTTTAGGGTTCCCTTACTAAAACTGAGTATTAGGACCAAGGGTACCCTTATTGTAAAGGGGCGACTCAGGGACCTAAATACAGTACCTTAAACATATCGTTTAAAAACAAAGAGCAGACCCTAAACCCTCTCCTTCAAATAGTAATTTAAATGCCAATGAAATTCGTGGGCAAGGTCGGGAAATTCGTGGGCAAGGTCGGGAAATTCGTGGGCAAGGTCGGGAAATTCGGGGGCAAGGTCGGGACGACCTTGCCCNCCGCGAATTGCCTGACCTTGCCCTCCGACCTTGCATACCCGACCTTGCCCACGAATTTCCGACCTTGCCCACGAATTTCCCGACCTTGCCCACGAATTTTCGACCCTGCCCACGAATTTCCGATCTTGCCCACGAATTTCCCGACCTTGCCCACGAATTTCCAGCATTGCCCACGAATTTCCAGCCTTGCCCGAATTTCCAGCCTTGTCCACGAATTTCCATCCTTGCCCACGAATTTCCAGCCTTGCCCACGAATTTCCAGCCTTGCCCAGGCAAGGGCTGGTGTAGCCGGAAAACAGGCGTTCATTTGGGTGACCATGTAGACCTTCTTTTGGATCGGACTTTGGACGCCAAGCTTTAGCGTCCATATGTAGCTCAACAGTTGTTTAGTACTTACTTCTTTATGCGACAGAGCAAGCGACAAGGTGAAGTCATGTAAAGTTATATGACACTGTAAATCAGACTATAGTGGAAATGTGATACTGAACTGTATGTAGTTGATAAACTTTTTATATCTCAATGTTATGGGATTCTTTGGGTGGGTGGGTGTTATATCAAAATCTTAAACAAACCTTTCCTATACTACTGCTCGATCCGGAGCTGCTGAACCCTAAACCCTAAACCCTAAACCCTAAACCCTAAAACCCTAAACCCTAAACCCTAAACCCTAAAACCCTAAACCCTAAACCCTAAACCCTAAACCCTATTCGTTTAAAAACAAAGAGCCGCAGGACTCCCGTCCAGCTGCCCCGAACCAGCCCAAGAAGAAGCTACGGCTGAACTGGATGGACTTGTTCCCTGGCTGTTTGGTTTAGGGTTCGGCTTAGGGATTAGGGTTTAGGGTTTGCTTTGGGGTTTGGTTTAGGTTTGGTCTAGGGTTTTGTTGAGGTCGCTTTAGGGTCTGTTTAGGGCTTAGGGTCTACCTAGAGGCTCATACCCTGCCCCTTTTTTGGGGCGCCTACTTTTTAGGATAACAGATCCTAACCATAAAACTAGGTATCCAAAAAAAGGGGTAGGGTACGAGCCTCTAGGTAGGGTCTAGGGTCTACCTGAAAACAAGCCTTTGTGAGATATATGCTTTGGGGTTTGGGGTGTACCTGGACCCCAAAAAACTACTTTTCTGAAGAATTATATAAGGAAATCACAAGGAGCCCTAAAAGATAGGTCATTTAGGGTTCAGGTAGGGTTTAGGGGGGGTTGGGAGTTTAGGGCTTATAGGGTTTAGGGGTTTAGGGTGCAAGGTGTTGGGTTTGGGCTTCGGTTTTCCGGTTCCGGAGAGGCTTTGTGTTTTTTTTGCTCTGGAGCCTTCTAAACGTTACCTGACCCTAGATAACTCCCGACTCCACCTCGATTTCACCAAAGGGGCCTCGAAAGAACGCTGCTTAGATACATCCTCCTCATCTACTTCTTCATCCATAGAGCCTTCGAGCCTAATCCCTAAACCCTAACTAAACCCTAAACCCTAGCAACCCTAAACCCCTATAGGCCCTAAACCCTAAACCCCAAACCCCTGCACCCTTAGATACATCCTCTTCATCTACTTCTTCATCGCGCTCCCCTTGCCGCAGCTCTGCAGTTTCGTTACTGGGGGCTGGGCCTTCCCAGACCGCCTCTCGGCTAATTGTGGGGTAGGGTTCCTTTAAAGGGTCCTCTAAGGGTTCTATAAGGGCTCTATCTAAGGGATTTCGGGGTGTAGGAACCTTAATAAGTAGAACTGGGTTTTGGGTACATTTGACTATATAGTGCTAACAGGAAACCCCATAAAATTGTACTGTTACTTAATTTTGGCTTCTATATTAACTCAAACCTACCGGCTCCGGAGCCGCACAGCTGAGCTAAGAAGGGGTCGGAATACTTGACTATATCCCCTAAACCCTAAATCCTAAACCCTAAATCTTCGGAGCTACTTACTTCCCTAAAAATTCCACGGCGCCTCAAGTATAGTACCCTAAATAGTAGGATCCATAAAATAAGGACTCCAAAATAAGGTAGCCCTAACTTTCGGAAACCCCCAAATAGTAATTAAGGTTGTAGGCCCAGGTACCAGAAACCATTCAGTGCTTAGTGTCTGAGAAAGTTGCTACCCGGAGCATCCTGTTTGGGTACTTGGACCGTCTGAATTATGCCCGAGGCCCTGTCTCTTGAGCCTTCCCAGGGAATCTGTGAATCTAGCAGGGCATCTTCAATACAGTTTGCAAAGCACGGTTGACAAGATATGGCACAATAACAAACAGTGCAAGCGCAGACATATAGTGCTGGCACGACCTTGCATTATTGTCGCTTTTCATGGTGCTTTGCTCTGAACCCTAAGCCCTAAACCCTAATGCTCAAACTCCTTGAGCTCGTTTGCCCAGGCACCTGGCAGTCAAGCATCGGCACAGAGACCTCTGGCTGGGATGTAAACTACATCCAAGGACCGCACTACTTAGAGGTTCATGGGTAATTAGTTCAGTTATAAGTAGGGTTATAAGTGGGATAACTATAGTTATGACCTTTATTGGGGGACTTATAACCCCACTTGTAACTACCCATGAGCATCCAAGGAGAGTTCTCTGCATTAGCCAGCGAACTAGGGGTGCCTTTCCGATAACGATCCTACTATTCAGGGTTCAATGCAAGGATCCGTTGTCATGTTCTGAAATACCCGCGCACAGACGCACATCCACACATCCACACACACACACATGCACACACACATGATCCTCAAACCCAGGCAGAGTTGCTTCTTTGCGAACCTTATGATGATATGGCAAGCTCTCGACTCCTGTCGGTATGTGAAATGCGTGTATATATCTGTATATACATACACGCACATACACAATCAATATATGTGTGTATATATATACATATATATGTAGATGTATCTGGTACACTTTGAGGGTCGGCCCCGCTGTTTTCCACAAGTACCACGAAAACGGAGGGCGGCCTCTGGGAGAGTTTGAGAGTTGATGGTTGCCAGCCTGGCATGTTATCCGCACAGCGCTCCAGGAGCTGATGTTACATCAGGTCATCGCTGGTATCTGCCCCCTGGTGGCAACGTATGCCAGTTGGATTGCAACAGGCACTCCAGGATTTTGAGGAGCCCTAAACCCTAAACGTGGACACGGCATTGCTACACTGTAGATCTCGCTTGGTCGCAGTTAAGGATTGTCGGTCTTAGGCTCATCGTAGCAATGTAGCAACCTGATCAAGAAACCCTGGGCCTAGAACCCCAAAATAGTAGGATTCATATAAGGAACCCTAATAAAGGCCCAAGGTTTCTTAATCAGGTTCCTACATTATGAGGATGTACTAGGTATGTGTTCTCACGTTCGGGATCTGGACGAGGTATGAAAAGAGGTTGCGGAACCTAATGGCTCCAGTGTCTATTCGCAGTCACCCTGAACTCTCCAGCCCGAAAGCACCCAATCCCTGAACCCATAAATCCGTGCGCTGCCTTACTTCCCCGAAGCATCCACAAATCCAGAAGCCCAAGTACCCCTAGCCACAACAGATCCCCAAATAGTAGGATCCTTGTGCCAAGCGCCTCTTGAAGAAGGTACTACAGAGGTCTGCAGCATTGGTACTAATGTATCCTCATGGTCGCTTTACAACCGTACTGCTCTACAACTTACCCCCCAAACCCTTAGTATCATCTGGTTTTCTTGAGTAATACCTAAAACCCTACACCCTAAAACCCTAAACCATTTGGCCCCCGTTACCCCCTTTCTTTAGAAATCCCTGCAGCCCCACAAGCCAGGCTAATGGTCCTGCAGGCGAAGCTCTACGTGGTGCTTTGCCCTTTGGGTGGCAAAACCCTAGCGGTCCATGTACCCATAGTATATACTTACGGGAGTACCTTAAGGCCAAAATATATACTATTTGGGTACATGGACCCTTAGGGAAAAGGAAGCGGAAGAGCAATTTGCCGGTTTCAGTTCATCTTGATTTAGGCTTTCGGCTGGTTGTGAATTATGTGCGGTAGATTGTTGGAGCTGACCTTGAAGTCGAGATGTCCTGAAGCGCTCACTGTTTGGACCTCAGTGAATAGACTATAGGGGCCTAAATAATTACCACTACTCCTTCGCGGGTTCCTTATTATAAGTATAGCAAAATGGGCCCCAACACTCGATTCTAATTATTGAGGCCCCTATAGTAGGGTTTGGTTGCGGAGTCCTGAGGCGATGCAATTCGGATCCCGCCGTGGGTCCAAGTTGCCTTCGCCATCTGGTGCACCCCGCCCGCGCTACAAGGGTGAGGGGTGCAGGATGTAGGGTCAGGTCGGGCTTTTGGGCTTAAACGAATTGGCTCAGCGGCTTGTCAAGATTTGCGTGTTTTGGACTCCTTCGCCTTTTGGTTGAAGCTCACGAGAAAAATCCAGTTTTGACCGTAGGCTCAACACCGCTGCAGCTCATGTGCTTCAGATATCCAACAGTGGTCAGCCTTCTCTGTGTGAAATTAGAGTAGTTCCTTGTGCCCAGAAGTCATCCCACACCCCTCTCCACCGACCCAGCAGGTGGATTCTGTCTTGGAAGGGATGTCCGTGAATAGAAGTTATGTTATATATCACAGACTTGGGAGTTTACCAAGCTGTGGAGGTACATCGGTCCCTAGACCCTAAACCCCAAACCGCCGTCCAAGTTGTGACATGCCCCCGTCTTTTTATCGGCCCAGGCTCCTGCGTGAGAGCGTGAGTCAAAATCAAAAGTAGGACGGACGGCATGAAGAACTTTCCCACCGCGCACACTGAATCTCCCAGTGACACAGTTATGGGGTTACGGCTGATGGACAAAATCCTGCGCTACCCATGCTAAGGAATATACCATAATTCCCATAGTTTAGGGTACTTAAAGTAATGCAGGATTTTGTCCATCAACAGTATGGGTTAGAGTCTTTGGGGGTGAGTTAAAAAGGCTAGGTGTTCAGGAGCCGTAGCTCCGGGTGCTGGTAGTCAGGCTCTGGATCGCATAACCCTTAAACCCTCAACCCTAAGATCCCTAACCCTAAACCCCCAGCCGCTTATCCCCTAAACCTAAACCCCCAAAAGTAGGTAAAATAACAGCCCAATACCTATAAAAGGCTATTATTCTACATACTTTGGGGGTCCTGGAACCACTACTTAAAGGATCATGGGACTTAGTAACTAGGGCTATAATTAGGGTAACTCTACTTATAACTACTTATAACCCCAATTAAGGTACTTATAACCGTACTTACTAAGTCCCATGATCCTCCNAAAGGATCATGGGACTTAGTAACTAGGGCTATAATTAGGGTAACTCTACTTATAACTACTTATAACCCCAATTAAGGTACTTATAACCGTACTTACTAAGTCCCATGATCCTCCAAGTAAACCCTAAGCCCAAAACCTCCGCCAGCACTAGAGTCGGTCGTTCAGGGCTTAACTGCTCCCGCTTTTTTCGGCAGGCAGCTACTCTGGCCCACTCTTCTGGGGAAACACGTGCGGCGACCGTGCCCCTTGGTCTCCCCCAAGACCGGGGTGTAGGGTTTAGGGGTTTAGGGTTTAGGGGTTTAGGGTTTAGGGGTTTAGGGTTTAGGGTTTTAGGTCTTCGGCCAGGTTTGTTTCAGCTGGATTGCCAGATTTACTTATAGTCTCCATTGTAGTTCCTTTATTTGGTTAACCAAAATCTCTATGAAAGGATCCCAACCATAAAACTGGTTAACCAAAAAAGGAACTACAATGGAGACTCTAGGTAGGGTACAGTCCCACCGACTACAGAGCATGTGGCCTGTGGACCTCGGTTTGTCTGCATAATTAAGCTTTGAACACAGCTGCTAGAATTACCATTCAGCTCTAAAGCTAAAAAGCCATGTAAAACCTGAAAATAAGACCCTTCAGCCTTCCAAAACACGAAAACCCGAGCCTCCCAAAAATTTCTAAACCTTTATCCCACGACTGCAGACCCCGAAAAAAAACTGTATCCAGCAGCCCCTAAACCCGAAACCCTAAACCCCAAGCCCTAAACCCTGAACCCTAAACCCTAAAATCCGAGAGCCAGGTGAGCCCCAGCCTGACCTTTGGCATGACTTGGCTCCTCGACGGCTGCTGGGCTTCTCGGCTGAGCAGTCGCAAACTCGAGATGTCCTGATATCAACAGAAAGTCTGTTGTGGATCCCGACATCCCCAAATGCCTTAGGCTTAGGCTCGCATCAAGAACCACGTTTATTTTAAGCAGGGTTCATGGTTTGGTTGTTTTTGCTGCGACGACCCCTAGGGTGCAATTCGATCAAATTGCCTTTCTTTCACGGCCCAAGCGGGTGGCTTAAACTCAATTCAGGGCTTCAGCGGCCTCCAGCAGAAGCATAACTTACTCAATAAGTTTCCCTAGGGCTCCAGTTACCTAAATAGTAGGTTACTAACCATATGTTATGTACCCCAGCAACCTACTATTTAGGTAGCTGGAGCCCTACCTTGACCTACCCAAACCACTTTTTTGTAGGTTCTTATTGTAAACCCTAATATGAATTTGATAGGGACCGTACAAAAAAGTAGGTTTTGGAGGGTTAAGGTAGGGTTTTATTGAAAAGAAGGGAACGCTCAACCTGGCGCCCGAACCCTTAAACCTACCGTTGGTTAGTAGGGAATGGAAGAATGGTGGTAATAGTAGTTATAATTCTACCCCTAACCAAAGGTAAGTAAACCCCAGAGCCTCAAGCTCAGACACAAACCTGAAACCAGTGAGCAGAACAAGGGCTCCACCTGGACCCCCAAAAGTAGGTAAAATAGTGGCCCAAAACCTATAAAAGGCTATTCTTCTACATACTTTTTGGGTCCAAGGCAAGTGGTTGCTGGACCCCCAAAAGTAGGTAGAGTAATCGCCTTTTATAGGTATTGGTCTATTATTTTACCTACTTTAGGGGGTTTAGGCATAAACTTTGCCATAAACCTCAGCTGTCGGCCTGGAGGTGTGGATCCGCTGGGTGGAGTGGTATGCAGCATTTTATGTGCGGCCTGGCTCGCAGAACGATTATGCAGGCTTTCATGGGAAACTTGCCTACAAAGCGTAGGTTTATGAGATGCAGGAGGATCTGAGGCAGAACGATATGCGGCTTATGCGAAGTTGGGTTTGAGATTTACGCTGTACTGTACGCTATGGCTCGATGTTGTTACCGATTGAGGGCTCAGGATGTATTCGCAATGGCCTTACGGCTAGCTTTCTGCTCCTGCAACAGCCTGTAGCCAATAGTTGAACCCATAGCCACAAAACCATCGGCATGGTGCAGAGCCCATTTAAATTGGGGTATACAGGGTCTTAGGCTTGTAAGGCTTAGAGGTTTTTTTGGGTTCAAGGTGCTGGTTAGGCTTGAGGTATCTTCTTGGATGCTCTGAGCTTCCACATCCGTAGGTTACGGCTTTCCGGTATGGAGTGCAGTCTTTCGTGAGTGCGAACCGAAAGCCCCGATGGCTCCATTACGGCAGCGGCTTGGGGGCTTAAAGCTTGCAGGGCTTACAGGGCTGCTGGTAGGGCGTACGGGGCTTGGGCTCTACTTGGAGGTTCATGGGTAGTTATAAGTGGGGTTTTTAAAGTCCCCTAACATAGGTTATAACCAGAATTATCCTACTTACAACCATGCTTATAACTACCCATGAACCTCCAAGGAAGGGCTTACGGCCTTTGGAACCTCCTGACCGCCAGGTTTTGCCTTCACTATCTGCGGCCCATCGTCCAGTGGATGTCCAAAGTTGTGCCTCACGGGCCAGTTTGGGCCGCCTCCGCAACTCGTTTTGAAATGCTTTGGGAGCCGTGTGAGAATAGTGTTTTGTGCGAGATTGCAGTATATATATATATATACATCTATATCTATACCGCTGAACCCGAAGGAAAAGTGTCGGGAATAACTTAGGCCTCTATATCGAGCAGCGCACCTGAACTCTGAACCGTACCCCCTAAACCCTAAGGAACAAGAGCTTAGGAGCCTCGAAAGTAGCAATCCTGTTCTCATTCCTTGCTCGCCATAATAGAGAATCTTAAGGGTTTAGAAGTTGTCAAAGGTTTTCTGTTTAAGATTCCTATAATTATTATTATGGTGGTAGTTTCGGTTCTGCGTCCTGCTTGATCCTGCCTCAATCCCACACGAAACGCTCAAGCACCTGCACGATCGAAAAACTGAACCCTATGCGTCATTCCTGAGCCCATCGATTCTGAACCCTTTCTCTCGAACTCAAGCTTCCCAAGCCTCACACCTGAATCCGAGGACCGAAGCCTATATCGGTAAAACTATATTCTTTATTGATCCTCATTATCTTGAAAAACAGTATGGTGTACCCCAAAACCCTATATGTTCAATACCTACTACGCAAGCTCGGACCCGAAGCCCCAAACCTTGAGAGTTGCGCTAGGCCACAGCTAGCAGCATGCTGATGGGCATGGCCATGGCGATGTACCACTATCCAAACGAGATGTGCCTTGGGTTCAGGCTTTCAGTTTGGTGGCATGGAAAGAATACCCCCTGCAGTCCCTATATATGAATGATGATATACCACAAGAAAACCAGTGTGAGCGTTGATGTTTTTGCATGGGGTTCAAGACCGGTTTGGAGCTGAATTAGAGGCCTAACGGTGTTCGGCTGCACCGAGAGATTGATTGAGACACACAGGTCAAGAATGTAATTTATACAGAAGCGTTCGAATCATGTCGGTGGCGAGAGCCGACATCGTGGAGCAGACCCTAAACCCTAAACCCCTAAAACCTAACCCCTAAACCCCTAAACCCCGAAACCCTAAACCCTAAAGTAGGGGTTTAGGGTTTAGGGTCGTTTCAATTCTATCCGCATCTAAAAGTGACATGTGCGGCACTTCGACTCTTCCCCGTTCTCAACCCCCACCTGGAGACTTGGCCTACAATAACTCAGTTTGGAATTTCTTTCGAAATTCACAGAACCATGTACTATACTACCTTGACCTACCAGAACCTACCTTTTGGTCGGTTCTTATTCCCGAATATGAAGTTGATAGGGACCCTACAAAAAAGTAGGTATTGGAGGGTTAAGGTAGGTATAATTGCACCCAGCAGCTTCAGGCAGACCGTAAGCCGCAACCTCTTTCTTCTACGACCCTGAAGCACACTGTGCTTTGCCTTCAAGCAACGCCCTACGAATCCCGGATCCAAACCGTAAACTCGAGAAGGCAGCACTCCAACGCCTCCGCCGCAAAGCCCACCCTAGTCCCAATATCCCAAAATTCTACACTCCTGGGCCCATACATGCCCTCACCCCAGCCCCCAACCACCGCCCGCCCCAAACGAAAGAGCAGTCCTATACCCCAAATCCCAAACCTAAACCCTGAATATTCCAAAATCCTAGATATCCCCAATTCTGGCCCTAAACTTCCAAATTTTGGTGCCCATAAACCCATAAAGGCCCTGTTAAGGGTTCCTTTACTTGTAAGGGATCTTTCGTTGAAAGCCAAAGCACGGGCTCTCAAGGCTCGAAACGGGCGGCGACGGCAAACTCGCAGCGCTCGAGCTTGTGGTGCCTTGTGGGAGGGTTACTATAGGGGCCTAAATGAACACCAATACTATTTTGGGGGTTCCTTATTGGAATTATATTATAATGGGCCCCAAGACCCTATTCTAGGTTTGAAGGCCCCTATGTTAGTAGTTAGGTAGGGCCGTTTGCTGCGTTTAGGGTTTTGGGCTTTGGGGCATATTCGAGTTTAGGGTTGTTTTGTGTTTGGGTTTGGGGGATTTAGAGTTTGGGGTTAAGGGTTTGGGGGCCTGGGGTTTTAGAGTCTAGGGTAGGGATTTGCGGTTTTTGTGTTTACGGTTTTGGGCGCTACAGGACATTGGAGTGTTCGCGTAAGTGTAGTTCTGAGGACAAGCCTACCTAGAGGCTCATACCCTACTCCTCTTTTAGGGCGCCTACTTTTTAAGATAACAGGTCCTAACCATAAAACTAGGTATCCTAAAAAAGGGGTAGGGTATGAGCCTCTAGGTATCCTTCTGGCATCCCAAATTCCGGTTCCTTCTGAAGCCTGAAGCCCAGCAACCGCAAAACTGCTGTCCAACAGGGAATAATGTAGGAACCTGATTAAGAAACCCTGGGCCTATAACCCCCAAAATCGTAGATTTCATATAAGGAACCCTAATAAAGGCCCAAGGTTTCTTAATCAGGTTCCTACATTAGTCGACCCGGGCCCTCTTTGTATGCTTAAATCGGCTTTCGTGGACCCCCAAACAGCAGGTATTTCGGAGGCTACTAAAGGGGATAGATGGAGGGAGACTGACGCGCTTGGGCGATCTAGGCTTTCCGAATATGTACTCAACTCTCAAGCTCTACAGTTACAATCTTTCACGCCCCAGAGACTCCAATATCCTTTAATTGAGGAGTATTCCTTAAATCATATTAGGGATCCTACTATAACCTAAGGTACATTCCTTAATTAAGGGATAGTGGAGTCTCCCTAGAGGCTCATACCCTACCCCTTTTTTAGAGCGCCTACTTTTTAAGATCACAGGTCCTAACCAAAAACTAGGTATCCTAAAAAAGGGGGTAGGGTATGAGCCTGTAGGATCTGGGGTCCCCTACTTGGAGGATCATGGGACTTAGTAAGTAAGGTTATAAGTACCTTAATTGGGGTTATAAGTAGGTATAAGTAGAATTACCCTAATTATAACCCTAGTTACTAAGTCCCCTGCCCCTTAGTAGACCCTAAACCCTAAACCCTGTAGATCCCTTTAAGGAACCCTATAGATCCCTTTAAGTATAGTATCAACATGCGGAGCTTGCGGCGGAAGTCTCGGAGACGAAACCTCGTCCCTGAGCCTCCGACTTCAACCACAAAAGGAATACCTTAGATAGTGACCGGGGAACTTTAAACTTTTGGCCCTACTTGTTAGCTCAGACCCATCACGGCTCCTTAAACTTAGGCTTGAGGGTTTAAGTTTAGGGAACCTACTTAGATAGTGAACGGGGGAACTTTAAACTTTTCCCTATATATTAGCTCTATCTTAGAAAGTTTGAACTTTGGGGGGCCCGGTTGTTGAAGAAGAGAGATACTAAGCTTCCTCCGCGGTTTAGGGTTTTAGGGTTTACCCATAGGCTCCATAGTAGTTCCTTTTTGGCATTACCTTCTAGGATTCTAAATATGAACCACAAAAAGGAACTACTATGGAACCTCGTTTAGGCTTTAGGGTTTAAGGGGTACCTTACCTTGGGTCCTTATAATAAGGATCCTACGATTTAGGGTACATTATATTTTCGGAAACTCCCATATTGCTTTAAACCTTACCTAGAGGCTCATACCCTACCCCTTTTTGAGGATACCTAGTTTTATGGTTAGGACCTGTTATCTTAAACAGTAGGCGCCCTAAAAAAGGGGTAGGGTATGAGCCTCTAGGTAGGGTTTAAACGCAATATGGGAGCTTCCGAAAATAGGGGACCCTAATGTACCCTAAATAGTAGGATCCTTATTATAAGGACCCCAAAGTAAGGTACCCCTACTTTTGGAAAACTCCCATATACGAAGGGTTTAATGTAGGAACCTGATTAAGAAACCTTGGGCCCTTATTAGGGTTCCTTATGAGAATCCTAATATATTGGGGGTTATAGGGCCAGGGTTTCTTAATCTGGTTCCTACATTGGGGTTCAAGAGCAATATACGAAGTGAGCTGCAGATCTCTCTTTTCCGCTGAATTTGCATTTGCAGGATCCTTATCATAAGGACCCCAAAGTAAGGTATCCCAAATTTTCGGAACCTCCCAATTTGCAGGTCACTGCGCTGCAGCCGGGGCTCTTTGCTTTAGGGACGACGCAGCTTCTGCAGAGTTTAGACTGTCGGGCTTTTCGGGTTTTAGGGGGTTTCTAGTGTTTCAGGGCTGGGTGGGTTTAGGGTTTAGGGTTTAGGTTTAGGTTTAGGGTTTAGGGTTAGGGTTTAGGGTTTAGGGTTCAAGGGTTGAGGCTTTAGGTGCTTATGCTTTTTGGGTGATTTCCAATGCAGGGTTTGGGAGCTGAAGTGAATTATACCTCAACCCACAAAAGTGGGTAAAACAATAGCCCAATACCTATAAAAGGCTATTATTCTACATACTTTGGGGGTCTAGGTAGGGGTTTTGGTGCTTGGAGGGGTCGGGGCGGGGCAGGTTCGGGTTCAGGACTTCAACGACCCCCTAAGGGTCCATGTCCCCAAATAGTATAGGTTCCTGGGTCCAATGTAATGTACCTATGTAGGGAGGACTTTAAGGCCAAAGTATATACTGTTTCCTTAGAGGATAGGATTCTCAGAGTTTGACCTGACTCTGAGACAGCTGGAGGGCTAAGGGGCCTCGAATTTCGCCCGGGTAAAGAAGCTTCAGACTGCATGATCGTTATATACGAAAGCAAACCAGACATTTGGAGGTGTAAATGGCCGGAGCTCGAACTTAGGAGTTTTTGAGTGTTGTAGGGCTCAGGAATGAAGATTTTGACTGCCTGTTCAATTAATCTCCTCTCTTGACAATGCTGACTCGATCCGAATACTAAGGCGCTCGAAGAAGGAGGGTTTACTAATGAGGCGTCTACACTGCATCTTCAAGCACAAATCATGCATCATGCCTGAATAATGTGGGGTTTTTTATCTTTGCGACATCTATTCCTATCCCAAACCCTAAACCCCTAAACCCTAAACTCTAAACCCTAAACCCTAAACCCCTAAACCCTGAACCCTAAACCCTAATCTTCAGTTCATAAATGTTTCTGCTACACGGATTTTTTGTTAACACGGGACTCTGGGGGGCTGACACGTGGTCTCTAAATGCACACAGATTCACAAACCCCTTAACTAAGGACTACACCTTAAATTATAATAGGATCCTTAATATGATTTAAGGTATATTCCTTAATTAAGGAATATACCTTAAATTCTCATAAGATCCCTAATATGATTTTAAGGTATATTCCTTAATTAAGGGGTTTTGGAGGCTCTGGGTGGCAAGTTTCTCGCATGTACTGTATCCTCGGTTTACAGGTAGGTGGTGTTGGATGGGGCGGTGCATGTCAGGAAGCAAACTCTCAGCCCAGAAGCGCAAGCGTTGGAAAAACTTCATGAATAGAAGTTTAGTAGACAAGACCCTAAACCCTAAACGCGCAAAAGCTGCACCCTAAACCCATGGCTTTTGAAACTGTCTCTCTTGAGCCGAAGAATCCCAAGCTGCCTAAGCCTCCTCCTGCATCAATGAGGTACTGGCCGTTGGATGCGAGCTGGTGGGGTTACCTTGTTGCAAGATTTCTGGGTTCAGGGTGTAGTGTCACTGTCTACAGTAGGCTAAAGGGCTAAGGAAGCCAAGCGCTCTGTGTTTAGAACTGGTTTGGTTGTAATTGCCGGCATTGCAACGGGGTTGGTCAGCTTGTTTGTGTATGCCTCAGGGCTCCGGTTTCAGTTCCGGGCTGTTCAGAATTGAGTTGGGATTGTCGAGTTTATGCTGATGTACACCAGCCTGTCCGAGGGAACTTGGGCGTGTCTTCCGGGCTTCCATGTCCACCTGAGCCCTAACTCTAAACCCTAAACTTTCCTAGCGTGTCCCAAAAACACTTTTAAAGCAAAAGCTTTCCGAATAAGTCACAACAAACAAGCGTTCCTAATAAGTCCCACAGACACCCTAAAGACGAAAGCAATCCTGAATAAGTGCCATAGACACCTTCCAACAAAAACCCTAATCAGTCCCGAAGACATTAAAAGAAAAAACGCTCTTAAAAGCACATCTTTCTAATGAGTCCCAAAGACACCTTAAACAAAGCACTTTCCGATTAAGTCCGAAAGGCACCGTAAAAGCAACGGACAAATTTCCTAACGAGTCCTTAAGTCCCGAAGACACGTTACAGACAACAACCTCCTTAATAAGTGACAAAGACACCTTTAAACAAAGAAACTTTCCTAATAAGTCCCAAAGACACCTTAAACATAACACTTTCCGCATTAGTCCCAAAGGCACTTTAAAAACAGCTTTCCTAATACGAATGAGTCCCAAAGACACCTTAAACAAAACCGAATAAGTCCCACAGGCACCTTTACAACAAGAAAAAGAACTTTCCTAAGAAATCCCACAGGCACGTTTCTAACAACGAAACTTTCGGAATACTTGTACCACAGCATGCAGCGGCTTCGGGAAAATGTGATAGCAGCTTCACTTCGGGTCCGGATCCAGGAAACGTCGACTCTTTGGGCTATCGGGTTTAGGGGCTTACGGGTTTTCTGGCAGCCGAAATAATTTGCAATCCTATTCCTGAGGGTTCATCATGATACTTATGTTACTAGAATATACCCACAATTCCTGTTCTAATGGTTGAGACCTCTATAGTACCATGAGCTACATTTTGTTGGGCAGAATTCGACTAATTGGCCCCATAATAGACTTCAACGGAGGCCCGACAAATGGTTAGATTCCTAAGTATTAAGTTTAGGGTTTAGGGTTTAAGGTTAGATTCCTAAGTATTAAGGCCTGGTCTCTTTTAGGTCTTAACTTTCAGGGCTGAGTACTGTAACTGCCAGGGCTGAGTAGCGTACTTGAGGGTATGTTTGTTCTGAGCCAAGTATCCAAACCCTCGGATCCTACTTAAAGGATCATGGGACTTAGTAACTAGGGTTATAATTAGGGTAACTCTACTTATGACTACTTATATCCCCAATTAAGGTACTTATAACCTTACTTTCTAAGTCCCATGATCCTCCAAGTAGTGTTTAGGTTTGACAGACACTTCTTGCGGGTTCGGAGTTGAGGGTTTAGTTGCTAGGCTTCAGGGTTTGGGGTTGGTGGAGGGTCCGGCCGGGTCGTGGTTTCTTTTGAGGGTGTGCCGAGACCCCCCAACTATTCTTCTATTTTCTTCACAGGGGTTTATGGATCTTTCGACAGGCTTTGGCCCCAAGCCTCAAGCTCTATGCCGAAGCTGTTTCAGGAAATACGACACTGGGCTGCTACGTCATCCACTTTGTTTTCCGAGATCGCATGACCGAACTTTTCCAGGCCTTCTCGAGTTTCGGGTCGACACAGCGTTTAGGATTCAAGTCAGACTGCGATTCACTAGACCAACGAATACCCACCTCTCGCCCTATACAATACCTAAGGGTCCATGTACCCAAATAAAGTTCTACACTGGCCGTAAAGTACTCGCTATATTTATATAGGTACATTGGGCCCAAAGTATATACTATTTGGGTACATGGACCCCTTAAACCCTAAACCCTAAACCCCAAAGCCCTTATAGAACCCTTATCGAAACCCCTATAGAACCCTGATAGAACCCTTACAGGAACCCCTTAAAGGAACCCTATTGGGTACATGGACCCTTAGGGATATATCCTAAGCCCTCCAACATCCGCAATCCGAAGCTTTTCGCCAAGGCAGCCCCCGTAAGCCCTGAACGCTGGGGTCTCTATCAAGCCTTTACAGCCGACAAAGTAACTAAGTTGAAAAGCGCCCTAATCAAACCGAAAAAATGCCTCAAAACGAGACAACAAACCCTAAACCCTAGGTGAGCAGCGTTTTTTTTAGCCATGTGTGAATTTATATAAACCGGAATATCCGATATAATCCAACATCTTCCGCGTAGTTATTCTTTACGAGGCGCGTAGATGCGCGTAGGCCTTGCGTANGATATCTCTGCGTAGGTAGCTTTCCCCATGGTGGGCCGGGATAGCGCGTAGAGGTGCGTAGCCTAGCGTAGGCTCTATAAGGATGAGAACCGCCCATACAATAAAAAAACACAGCTCAGGTGAACCCTTTGACGCAAGGAAAAGGGGCGTGCATTTAAAAAAAACCTCACAAAACCCGAAAGCCTAAGCCCCCAGCCCTCTGAGCCCCGTTAGCCCTACACCCACAGAGCTTTACAAGCCAAAGGGAGAGCCCCAGAGAGCCCAAAACGCCTTATTTAAGGAGTACTTAGGGGTTCCTTTAAGGGGCCCTTTAAGGGATCCATAGGGTTTAGGGTTTAGGGGACTCCAGCATCCCTTAATTAAGGAATATGGCTTAAATTATTTAGGGCTTTATATTATGATTTAAGCTATATTCCTTAACTAAGGGGTATTGGGCTCTCTGGGACCTTGCACAATGTCCTCAAAACTCTATATGCCCCAAAGACTGAGCAGAAACCCTCCCACGCTTCACGGCAAAGACAAGATGCAGGTCCTCAGTCGATTCCTCGCTTGGGATTCGAGTGGACTTCTGCTCCCTGTGCCACGGCTCTCACGGTTCAAGCGCTTTTTGCATGCTGATGGGTTTAAGGGCTTAGGGCTCGGGATTTTCAGGGTTGAGGGTCTTTGCGTTGCTTTCCGGCTTTGGGCCTTTTGGCGTATGGATGCATGATGCTAGGGCTCAGGTTTAGGGTGAACTCTAACCGATTCGGGGCTCCGGGGTTCGGGCCATTCAGATGAACTTCGGTTGATGATATAAATCCTGCAGTACCTTCAGGACCCTAAACTATGGGAATTATGGTATATTCCTTGTTAAGGGTAATGTAGGATTTATATCATCAACCTTTTCACCATCTAAGTTGAAGCCATGGCCTCCACGAGCCCTGAACCCTAAACCGCCTATACAAGCCTTGAACCCTGCACCCCACACTCCTAAACCCGAAACCCTAAGCCCTAAACACTCAAACCCGAACCCCCAGTTTATGAATACTCTTCAATGTAAGGTTCCTGAGTATATAGATTTAGCATAATACACCGTTAACTTTCTAAGACCTCTGCCTCTATACGTTACTTGAAGATGATATCTGGCTCCTCTCCGTTCAGGTCCCCGAACCCAACGTTCTCAGAAACCCTAACAGAACGAGCCTTCTCAGAAATAAGGTCCGGAGAGCAACGGCTCAAAGCCTAAGAGGGTCCGTCTTGCAGGTCCCCCGTACAACAAAAAGACCCAAAACCCAAAATCCCCAACCCTAAAATTCTCAACCCTCGACCCTAAACCCAAATCCCTCAGCCCCACAACCCTCTTCCCCAGAATCCTCAACCGCAAAATTTACGAAAAACCCTTAAAACCACGAAGCAACCCCTATGAAGAGCGCTAAAGCAATACAGAACCCTACTATCCCCCAAAAACCACCAAGCAGCCCCCATGAAGAGCCCTAAAGCAATAAAGACCTTTATCCCTGTATAGAATCCTAAAACCCCAACAAAGAACCCTCGAATTGACCTGGAGGCTTCCATCCTGGCCTGCTGTCTGGGCTTCACCAGCACCGTGGGACCCCTTGGGCACTACGTGGCCTGAGCTGCAAAAGACCGAGGGCTTCAGGGTTTCGGGGTAGGGTTAGGGTTCAGGTCCGGGACTTCGGAGCTACTGGGTCCTTGTTAAGGGTTTAAAGTTCGGTTACCTATAGTAAATAATATGGTTTCTTTATTATGGCAACTTAAATTAAATTCCTCAAGAAGAACCCAGGCTGGGGCGCCGTAGATCCTGCGCTTAACTTAAGCTACCCCGTGCGCCGTGAAAGCCGGGAGTCGATTTGAGGCTTCACTGAGATCCGCAGGTTTTAGGTGACCCATACTGAGTGAGTGGGGGAGGTAACTTCTGACCTTCGGGATATATAGTGAAACATTAATTGCCTGGTTCTTAGTAGGGAATGGGGGAATGGATTATGGAGACTATTATTAGGGATTAAATAGGGACTACTATAGGGATCCATTCCCCCATTCCCTACTAAGCACCAGACAGATAATGGATCAGATGGGAACGCAGAAGCCTCCACTGTCATCATGATACTTGGAGGCTCATGGGTAGTTATAAGTAGGGTTATAAGTAGGATAACTTTGGTTGTAACCTATATTAAGGGACTTATAACCCCACTTCTACTGTAACTACCCATGAACCTCTAAGTAGGAATCCAGGCGGCGGAAGATGTCGGTCTCTTGGGCCCAGGTGTTCCGATTTGCATGCTCTCGTAACGATTTGTAACCTAATACAAATTCTTCCACACCCGAGTTGAGGCTTCTATATTCGAAGAAGGTATACGGCGAAGTGAGGAGTTTTTAATTGTCACAGTTTCGGATGTGTATATATATATACTAAACTCTCAATCCGAAAACCCCCAGTCTGAGTCGTGTCCCTGCCTCGCATGTCTCGACGACATGCGCCCCACGAGACGCAGAAGCAGATGCCCAGTTTGTCAATGATCCTACATGTAACGGACGAGCCTTTGGATTTGGTGGCAGGATCTGCCGGTAGGCGTTCGGCTTTGGACCTCACGTCACAGTTTTCCAAAGAAGTCTGACAAGTACTTCCCATAGGCTCCAGAGTAGTTCCTTTTTGGGATTACCTGAGAGGATTCTAAATATGAACCACAAAAAGGAACTACTATGGAGCCTCTAGGTATACTTACTCGAGCGCCCATTCCGCAACTGATCACCGTCTTTTTCTGGACCGTAGACTGAAGACTAGAAAGGCTAACATAGAGGCTTAAATAATTCCCTATATTTTGGGGGTTCCTTATTATAATGAAAGTATACCATGCCCCCCAACCCTATTCTAATTAATTATTAAGGCCCCTGTAGTATAGAATCCTTATAGAGCCCTTATAGTAACCCTTATAGACCCTTTTAAGGGGGACCCCTATTCTAATTATTAAGGCCCCTTTTTTTATCTCTAAGACTCTAAGCCCTAAACCCTAAACCCCTAAACCCTAAACCTTACAGTAGAAGCCCAAAAGTTGGAAACCCAATAGCCTCAATCCTTAAGAGTAATGTATAAGGAATCCCAGCACTATTTGACCTTTATCCCGTTTCCAACTTTATGGGGTTTCTTTCCTGTAAACCCTAAGCAACTCTAAGACTCTAAGCACCGCCTTTTCCGGGCGAGTTTGAGGTGCTCATTTTGCCGCAGCTGGCCTTCGGGTACCTGCGACGCCGCTGCCTGGCAAGACTTTTCATCGTAACACTCTGATATCTTGGGTACTGCCCCCACTCCGTAGCAGTTGAATCATATTCATAATGTAAAAAAATTAGGCCCTTAATAGTAGCCCTATTAAATATAGACTGTTACTGTATGGGAGGCAGTACCCAACTGATATCACCATTCATGCACACATCAAAACTGCAATTTTCATGAGCGGGCGAAGCGCCAACAAAAGCAAGCAATGCAAAGCCCTAAACCCTAAGCCCTAAACCCTAAACCCCAAACCCCAAACCCTTAAACCCTAAACCCTCAACCCTAAACCGTGAATGTCGAAGCCCGAACCCTTAACCCTGAACCCTTGTTCCTCCCCGCGCCCTCGACCCTCATTCTGGTTTGTGGATCTGGGCTACCCATCTGCTTCGTAGCTGAGTGGATACACTTTACACTTTTTGGGGATAGTACTACCCACTATAAAACTGAAAGTGTGTATACTTTTTGAGGCTTATGAACTCAGCAACTGAGTCTACAGGGGTCCCTCCACAGCCCTGTGCATAAAGTTATAGTATGGAAACCTTATTGGAGCAGTTTAACTGAGAAGTTCTACGCTCTCTGGGATCTGGGCTACCCATCTGCAGGTCAGTGGACAGGGAAACACACTTTGTACAAGAAGTGAGCTGCAGGATCCACTCGGTTTTCCTGCAGGTCCGGGAAAGGAGCGAGCTGCGACCCGGGGGATGTAAGGTTTATACACAGATGTCACTGTGCTGAAGCAGTTTATAGTTTGGGTTGTCCATGCAGCCTAAGCCCCGTGCCCACGGTGATGATTGAAGAAGTCCTGGCTTGAATCAAAGCCAGACCCTGCCCTGGAGAACAGCTGCTCGAAGAGGATCTCCTTTCCATGGCTCCTGCAAACTTTGCCGAAGGCTGCATGCATGTTGCTTCGATAGGACTTCCGGTGATGAAATCACCTGGATTTCCTGGCCTCCGATCCAGACTTCCTTCTACATTAGTTTGCAGCTAGGGCGGTGTAGTCGTGTTGTAGGGCACTGGTGGGAACTTTCTTACATCCAGAGAGACCGGGTGTGGATGCCAGGTTTGCCTCACTTTCACCCCGATGCCAGCCGACACCATGTGACGTTGTGATCGGATCAGATTGAAAGAAGCAGGGAGTGCATCCAAGATTCGGGGCATGTTAGGCAGTGAGTGTAGAGCCTCGGAAGACATGCTGACTCTACGCTGCTCAGCTGCATTCACAATCAGCCGTCCAGAGATGCAGCGAAGCGCTGTCAATCGCGGGCTACACTCCATGCATGGCAGATAAGATAATACTTGACCAACCGCAGTAAGCTCAGCGCAACAGCAAGCCGCACTCTGCCGGAGTTTGAGAACCCAGAGAGCCCAATACCCCTTAATTAAGGAACATGGCTTAAATTATATAGGGCTTCATATTATGATTTAAGCCATGTTCCTTAATTAAGGGGTATTGGGCTCTCTGGGAAACTCACCCTACATAGACCGCAAACCCTGAAAACGTAACCCCCGAAAACCCCGAAGACCTCCCAGTATTAAATTATAGTGTATGAATAATATGTATTATACATGCATATTAGATTAAGTTATAGTATATCACAGGACAATAGCATATTATACTATATAATGGTATAGTCTATTCTATTGTAGTCTATTATAGTATTAGCAATGCATACTATACAGCCGAGGGGTCCTAGCGAGCTTCGGCTTTGTCCGCGCTGATCCTCAGAGCACTGCCTGGCAAGGCCAACTTAGACTGCGGAGACCGGGGTGGAAGGGGAGCGGGGTTAAGTCCAGGCTTTAGGGTTTAGGGCGTGGGGCTTAGGCTTAGGGGTACTTAGTTCTAGTTTTTCATCTTTGGTTCCTTTAATCCATAAGAAACACCTAAAATTATAATTTTTGCTAGGGGTCTAAGTTCAGTATAGTAGGGTTGAGGGTTTAGGGAGGGCTTAGGGAGGGAAAGTCGCAGTTTCTTTGATTGATATCTGGGATGGTTTTAGAGCTTTGTGTGAAAATAGAGTTCTTCAAAGGGACGTTTGGGGGTTTAGGGTTTACCCATAGGCCCCAAAGTAGTTCCTTTTTGGGGTTCATATTTAGAATTCTAGAAGGGAATCCCCAAAAGGAACTACTTTGGGGCCTATGGGTAGGGGTTTAGGGTTTAGGGTTTAGGGTGGTTTTAGGGTTTAGGGTAGGGTTTAGGGTGGGGTTTAGGGGTTTAGGGTTAATTCGGATCCAAGAGCTTTTGGATTCAGAGAAGGGGTCTATAGTTAGTACAGGCTTTAGGCTTAGGGCTTTCAAAGAAGGGCTTATAACGGGGCCTAGGGTGTATATTGAGACTTACCTGGACCCCCAAAGTATGTAGAATAATAGCCTTTTTACAATTTATTGGGCTATTATTTTACCCACTTTGGGGGGGTTTAGGTAGAGTTTATAGTGCAAGTCCATTTGTCCAATGAACTTAAGATTATGAGAGTTCAATGCATTCGAGTGGGGTTTGGGGTCTTTGGGGTCTGGCAGGTATGGTGGGTTCGTTTAGGGTTTAGACGGCATAGGGGCCTTCGGATTTAGGTCTTCGTTTTTTAGTAGGGTTTAGGGTTTAGTTTAGGGTTTAGGGTTTAGGGTTTAGGGTGTTTTGGCTAGGCTCTTGAGTAGTACCCTTTTGCCCCTTTTTTGGGGGGGGGTCTCTTTATTAAAACCGAATAGTAGGAAAAAGGGTACCCTTGTTATAAACGGGCTACTCAGGAACCTAGTTGGGTTGATAGAAAGGTGGTGCTGCCGTGCCAGTCTCATCGTATGATACTGGGCACGGTGATTTTGAAGATGATTAATATCATGTTCTGCTAGAGATGTTTCCTGCATGTGTGTTCGTTCTACGTGGTTTGTGGTTCATCAACCCTAAACCCTAAACTTAAACCCCTAAACCCTAAACCCCTAAATCCCCTAAACTCCCTAAACTCCCTAAACCCCCTAAACCCTAAACCATGTGGGTCGGTCGCTGCTCCAGCTTCTCCAGGCCACGGGTGCGATTTTTACCAGGCAAAAGACCCGGAATCCTGCAGACTAGCTCCCATAATATATACTAGTTTGGGGTTACAGCATACTAATTATTTATACACCTCAAAACCCTATTATTCATTCTGGCTCCCATGTTATACAGCCCTGGCATCTTCACAACATCTGAGCTGAGAATCCAGAAACGGACCGAAGGCTTGCAAAACCCGAAATCCTTCATCAAGAAGCCCATGGCCCATGACAGTACCCAGCAATGCATCGGACAGGCTTAACCCTAAACCTTAGGCCCTGAACCCCTAAGCCTTAAGCTGCAAGAAGAAGCCCCCAACCCGTAAGATGCAGGAAGAAGATTTGGAGGATGATTCTAAAGCCTGCAGCAGCGTACACATCCCTGAACTCGGGTTTAGGGCTAAACCTAGCTTCGAGTCGTGGGGGCCTTTTCAGTTTTGGCTGCCTGTGCCGGAGGAGCTTTTAGTTTTAGTTCTGAGAATGGCTTCTCAGCGCGCACTCGAATATGCCTCGCCGTTGAATGGGATCACCTCAGATGCCGAGGACGCACTTTACTTTCACTCTAAACTTCAAAACTTATTGTTTTGTGTTTTTCGCTTTAGGGTTTGAGAACTACTCCTACCCCGAAGTCCTAAAGCCCAAATCTAGCCACTACTCTAAACATCTCGAGAGTTTGAACCTCAAGCGGAGGCCCCCAAGTGATAGTTCTTTCATGCTTTGGTGTTGTCCTGATCTTACCTATAGTCTCCATTGTAGTTCCTTGTTTTGGTTAATCAAAATCTCTATTATAGGATCCCAATCATAAAACTGGTTAGCCAAAAAAAGGAACTACAATGGAGACTCTAGGTAGACTTTATTGTTTAAGCCCCCCTTCAAGCCCCCCTCTAAGTCCCCCTTAAGCCCCCCTTTAAGCCCCCCTTTGAAGCCCCCTTGAGCCCCCTTTAAAGCCCCTTTGAAGCCGGTGATTGGGGTCTGGAACATTGAAACTCGGCGGTCCGGGGGTTAAGCAAAATAGTCGAGGTCCAGTGACCAAGGTCAGTCTTAGGACCAGGGTTTAGGGTTTAGGGTTTAGGGATTCTACTTGTGCTTCTAGTTAGTAGTATGTTTATTACTGTGGTTGTCATTGCGTTGTTGTCAGTCACATGGTTAGCGATGGGCTTCACCACTGCGTGAAATCAGGACGACGAGAACTCTTCCCGGTTTTGGAAGCTCGATTTGGAGCGTGCTCACTTCCGGCAAGAGAAGCTGGGTTCTTATTGAGGAGCTTAATTGCAATAACCGTAGTGTGTTGAGGAGCGTACTTCAATCAAGAAGCTGCAGTAGGCATATACAGCTGAAAATGTGTTTTCCTTATTGCGGCACCCGAAGTTTAGCTCAGCAAAACTCTCCGAAACCTACATATCTGTGAAGAACCTCTATGGAATCCTCAAAAACCTCTTATACCGAGGATGTGTTCATGGGCAGCTATCCGGGATACCCTTCGGTTTGCATTCTGGCTCGCTGTTGGCTTCGGTTTGGATTGGTGCATGGACATTCTTGCGGACAAAGACCACTCTGGTGTCGTAGAAGAGATTCAGTCTCTGTGGCTCCTGATTACGCTCGGTGGTACCATCGTGGCTTTTTACTACCGCAACTGGTGGCTTCTGGGCGTCTGCGTGGGAGGCGATATCTGTCTCTTGAGCAGGGATTTGCTGTATCATCGGACCTGGCAGCAGTGCGTCAACGAGTATGTGGAGGTTTCATACACCGTGAACCAGATTTTCGCTTTGTTCCTTGGCCCCTTCGTGGCTTGGTGGTTCGTGGTGACATCCCGCGCCTTAGACCGGCTCTATGAGTTCGTGCCGCGAACTGCGGACATCAAGAACATAAACAAGAACCGCGATGGCTTGTTGCACTTTTTTTTTGGCAGGGACCCGGCGAAAGAAGGCATTTTCGGCTTCACGGCCAATGTCCTCAAGCCACTGCTTCAAGTGAAGATTAACAGACAGTATCTCAGTTCTCCAATACCCAACCTTTAAATCTGTCGGGTTCTTATACTTATATAAGTAGTAATCCGAAAGCTGAACCTCCTATTCCTCTGGCTTCTTGGGGGAAGTAAGGTATGAGCAGCAGCCGCAGTCGGCGAGAGTGCCCTTGGAGGTCGACTTCTACAAGGAGTACGCTTCAAAGAAGGTGCGAACCCCCGCCCCTGAGTCTAGAGTTTAGGGCGCCAATCCCGGAAACACAAAGAAACCTCCCCTTACATCCTAAAGCGCAATCCCTGTTATTCTGAAGCTCTGCAGAAACCATGTGGGAGTTTCCGAAAATAGGGGGACCCTAATATGGTACCTTAAATAGTAGGATCCTTATTATAAGGACCCCCAAATAAGGTACCCCTAGTTTTCGGAAACTCCCTACCATAATCCCATTATAGAACCCTTATAGATCCCTTATAGTAACCCTTTAAAGGGACCCTAAGGTACCTAGTTTTCGGAAACCCCCCGGAAACTCCCATGTAGCCACATAGAACGCCCTGCATCAATCCGAACGAACCCTCATCCTCCTCAGCCCTAAATTCCAAGCCCCTATGCCCGAAGCCCTAAACCTCCTCTCCCTAACCCTATGTAATGTACATATATATATATGTATAATACAACACAGGTATAATTACTTATATACATATATACACATATACATATATATATATACATATACATATATATATATTATACACTCGAATTAGTATTACCATGATTACTCCTAGTAATACTGTTTCTACCATTATGACTGTCATTACCATTATATAATAATGGTAATAACAGTCATAATAGTAAACACAGTATGACTAGTAGAATCATTAAAATACTACTGTTGATGGACAAAATCCTGCATGACCCTAAGGACCCTAAACTATGGGAATTATGGTATATTCCTTATAATGGGTAATGCAGGATTTTGTCCATCAACCGTACTGGCAGGTTCGGCAGCCATCGGCACCCGATCATCTCGAAGAGTCTTCCTCGGAATCGGACCTGGACCCCGAAGAAGCCCTAGGAGGCGTACAGGTGCCTCTAGGGTTTAGGGTTTTGGGTTTTGGGTTTAGGGTATCCTAAACCCTACCTGGACCCCCAAAGTATGTAGAATAGTAGCCTTTTATAGGTATTGGGCTATTAGTTTACCTACTTTTGGGGGTTTAGGTAAACGCTAAACCCTAAACCCTGGTTTGGTAATTCTATGGACACTGAAGGTTGAGGGGACCCTTAGGGGTATATACAGGGTATATCAAGGGACGATACTAGGAGGCACACAGGTGCCTCGGTTGATGTTAACAAGAAAGTTTAGGGTTTAAGGTAATTCTATGGACCCTTAGGCCGTTTAGGGACCCTTACGGGTACATATGGGGGCCGCGGAGCGCGTGACCATATATAGGGTATATAGTACACATACACAGATCCCAGGGTTAGGGCCCATACTAGGAGGCGCAGGTGCCCCGGCAATGTCAATAAGAGGGTCTAGGATTTAGGGTTAGGGTCTAATCAGGGTATAAGCGATGGTAATACTGGCATCGCTTAACTGCTGATAGCTACTATTGTTTTTGCTATGGTCGGCACGATGAAAGCAATCATGACGATAGGGATGGTGCCGCACAGAGAAAGAGCAGTATGAATATGGTGAATGAGCAAGGGTATGATTGCATTGATGATTGGTGCTACCCTCTGTGGCTAACGTTTGCAATGTGCGTGTTGTTGGCCTTGTGGAGGGTTGTTGATTTTATCCTGGTATGTATGCATATATATATATGTATATATGTATATATGTATATATATATATATATGGAGTCATATTTGTGCTCATGTGTATACATACAGGCATACATAGTTTGTCATCGTGCCACTGAAATCCAAGATGATAAGAGTCATGATGTGCGAACATGAAAAGCAGTAGTCATCTTAATAGTCAGGATCATGACCATGAACAGACGAGTGGCATTGCACTAGTAGTGACGGTTTCGCAGTCTTGGTGCTGGTGGCAGTGGTGGTAGTAGTAGTCGTCGTCGCTGTACTAGTAGTCGTCGTTGTATTGGTGGTAGTAGTCGTCGTCGTAAGACCGTTCAAGAATGAAAACGAAACAGACCGCTAGACCAAGCTGCCACAGGATCCAAATCAGCAGAACGATCAGCATCTAGATATTGGCCAGAACTGAAAATGAGGGATGCTCGTATGGACGCAGATAGCAATTATGAGTCGCTTTAACCTCCAAACCAGGTCGAGACGAGTAGCCCTCTCTTCGGCTTTGGGCAGTCAAACACTCAGCCGAAGGCTTGCAACGCCACTGGTTGCACCGGTGTTCTGTGCCCGAGTTCGAACCCCTGAAGCCTAGCCAAAGCGCTAAAACTTTAAAGCCTAAACCCCAAACCGTTATGATCAGAGTCTACATGATGGTCTAGAGATCTGTGAAGCCAATGCCTTTAGGTTGTTTGATTGTTCGGCTTTTGTCTCTGTGCATGCTCTGCGAAAGTCGGTTTCTCATGGGTGCTTTTGTAGCAGGCTTACTGGGAATTTTGGAGGCGGTTTGTCAGGTATAAGATGGGCTATGCAGTGTGTTGGGCTCAGGGTTGGGACGTGTAGATTTCGGGTTGGTCTCTGCTTTGAGTTCTGGTTTGTGTGCGGCAGTTGAGAACTGCGGCTGGATTCGCTTTGGGTGCAGAGGCGTCGGGCTTTGGTAGGCTCTGGTAGCAAGCCCAAGAGGTTGTTCTTGGTGGTCTGTGCTCAGCAGTGGGCTGTGTGTTACGGAGGTGAACTTTGTTGGCAAGGTTTGTTGCACGTTCGTGCTGTTCCCTCGTAGCCTGGCAGTCCACATTATCCATGTAACGTGACAGCTGCAGTTGCAGCAACGAGCAGGCGACACAGCAGCAGCAGGAGAGTAGGAGTAGGAGAGTGGCAATGGAGTAGGAGTTGGAGAAGGAGTCGAAAAAGGAGTTGGACAAGAAGTAGGAGTAGAAGCAGGAGTAGCAGTAGTAGCAGTAGCGATGTCGCCTGTAGCACGGTAGTAACAGTGGGTGGAACCCTGAACTGTAAGCGTCGTTGACCTCAACGCCAGGCAAGATCTGATTGGATCGCAGGCCGCCAAGTTGCTTTGATCTACAGCACGCAGGGCCATCACGTCAAGGCCCTGACAAAGAAAATCGGCGTGGATTTGCTATCCTCTTTGTGTCGTTATTCTTGTTGCCGTCAACTAGCATTGTCGCCGCTGATGTTATTGGTGCCGTTGTTGTGGTTGTGGGTGTCCGTCCGTCCGTCCGTCGGTCGATCGGTCTGTCTGTCTGTCTGCCTGGCTGTCTGTCTGTCTGTCTGTCGGTGTGTTGGTTTGTTGGTATGTAGGTGTGTTTGCTTGCTTGCTGGCTGGCTGGCGTGCTGGCCCGGGCTTGCTAGCTTGCTTGCTTGCCTTGCTGGCTGGCCGGCTGGCTGGCCGGCCGTCTGGCTTCCTTCCTCGCTTGCTTGCTTTGCATGTTTTGCTAGCTGTGCATGCTTTGCTTGCTTGGCTTGCATGGCTTGCTTGGCGTGTTTTGCTTGCTTACTTCGCTTGCTTTGCTTACCTGCTTGCTTACTTTGCTGGCTTGCTTCGCTTGCATTGCTTACTTGCTAGGTTGCTGCCTTCCTTGCCTGCTTCCTTGACCGCTTGCTGTTTTCCTGTTCGGCTGTTGGGTAGACACCTGTAGGTTGAGTTCAAATCGGGGTTTCGGGATGTCGAAATCCACATCCTACATGTAAGTTCCGACATTCATGGTTTTGCAGCACTTCCTGTTGCATAATCTCCTTCCGATGTTTTATCTTGGAATGCAACTGTCAAGGTTCACAGCTCTTGAAAGAGGCACTTGCGGCAGGAGACTTCTGAAAATGACCATTCCTGCAGGTTGAGTCATGGGGAAGTGATGAGAGCAACAGTTCCGAAGCGGCCGCTGGGTCAATGTTGCGATTTGAGCCAAGAAGCTGAAAGCCCACAGTCAACAACAGAAACTAATATAATATAGAATGTAATATATATATATATGTAATATCATAGTATCAAACAGATATATCATATAAAAGATATGATATATCATATATTCTAACATATATATATATATAACTGTCCTGGAGCACAACCAAGGGGAGAGGAGGTCCAGGTCCCGACGAGGAACGTGTGGCAACTTCTATGAGCATCGGTAACACGCACTTCCAGATCAAGTTGAGGCGGAGGAGTTTGTGAAAAGTGCTGGTGCGGTAATGTAGGGGCCTAATTAATTACCAATACTATTTTGGTGTTCCTTATTAGAATTATAGTATAGTGGCCCCCAAAACCCTATTCTAATTATTAAGGCCCCTGTAGTAGAGAGACGGGCATATATGAGGATGAGCACGTAGATGATCGAGAGAGGGAGAGAGAGTCAGAGAAGGCTGACAAACAGACGGAGCTGAGGAGAGGCAGGGAGAGAGAGCGTGCGTGTGCGTGAAACACATATGCACCTAATGTTTAGGGTACCCAAAGCGGGGGCTATGATTTTGACAACTACCCACATGTACAGACAGACGGACAGACAGACGATGTGGGCTGGCGTGGGGTCATGATGCATGATGAGGGAATCCGTCGAAATTGCCAACATGTTTCGAATCTACGGGATCTGGAGATGTCTGGGGGAAAACAGAGTTTTGCATCATACAAACTTATGTACATGTGGATATGTTTATACATACATACATACCATCACATTACATACCATTACATCACACTACATGTTAAGGCGCACATGTATATCAGATCGATCGTTTTGAAAGAGTTGCAAAACACGGCCCCCATGCGATAAAGACGAACACAAAGAGCATGATGGTCCTCTTCTGCCTTCAGGCTACACATACTTTTCACTGATATGACGTTAATGCTGCGGTGATGTGATAGTGGCAGCGCTCGATGTTTTTGTCGCAGGTGTTGGTATTCCTTCTTGTTGTGTCTCTAGTGTGATCAATCCTGCTTTCTGGCATCGGCTTTTGGCCTAGCTATGTTTCAAGCATTGGCGACCGATGAGCACCCGAATCATGAATACAGCCTTTCTCAGTGGAAGGAAATGTAACAATCAGGGGTCTGGTTCCTTCAGCTCTAGAAAGTCAAAGTATCCGGACAGCCGGGTTAGTCAGCCGGGTTTGGGGTATTATTCTTTCTTATATTATCTATTTGGGAGTTTCCGTACCTTATTTGAAGGTCCTTATAATAAGGATATATACGGATCCTACGATTTAGGGTACTATATTAGCGTCCCCTAGTTCGGAAACTCCCGTTTGGGCCCTTGGACCCTATCGGGTGCTCCTGAAATAGCCATCGACTTCAGGCAAAGTGGCCAATACAAGCGCATCGATGAAGCAAGGAGCTTTCAGCCTCTGCTGCTGTTTCTCGGTGGACATCGTTGATTTCTCTACGGGTCCATGTACCCAGATAGTACATACATTGGCCGTAAAGTAGTTCCTTGTTTAGGTACTTTGCGGCTAAAGTTTATACTATTTGCGTACATGGACCCCTTAAACCCTAAACCCTAAAGCCCTAAGAGAAACCCCTATAGAACCCTGAAAAGTAACCCCTTAAAGGAACCCTATTTGGGCACATGGACCCTTAAGGTTTGTGGGGCTTTCAGTGGACAGCCCTTACAGTTGGAGTTTCTGCGAAGGTTCTAAGCCAAGCCCTAAACCCTAAATCCCCCCATATTCCGCAGCTGTCACGGACTGGAGTCTGTAGGAGTAGAACCCCAGATCTGAACTAACCTAATATGCAAAGACTGGTGTACTTTTCATATTACATATATATATATATATGTGTATGTACATACATTTACAGATCAGAAGGTGGAGCACCCATCTATCTATCTATCTGTCTCTCCCTCTGTGTCTATATACATATACACATAACAAACGGCCACGCATACATATTCACAAGCTGCAAACAGAAAGATAGATAGCTGGCTAGGTATGTAGGTTGGTAGGTAGATTGGTAGATGTGTAGGTAGGTACAACACGCAAATAGGTAGGTAGATAGATACGATAGTACGCCACACCCAAAGGCAGCCCCTAACAGCCTGAATCCGTCGATATGGCCATGTTTCTAGAGTCCTCAGTCGCCCACTTTGAGGTGTATTGTTCGACGAGCGGCAGCCCTAACCCTTTTTGCTACTCCACGGTTTTGCGGTTTTAGGGTCTAGAGTGAGGGGACTTTGACTTCGGGTTAGATTCAACATTCGAGATTGTTATTCGAGTCCTCAAGAGGACTGTGCCAGGCAGGTCAATCAAGCACCGGTCCTTCACGCCAGCCCTGTACCCATGTCCGAAATCCAATAGCCCACTCAGATTTTGCTTCGGCGATGGTGGCAGTGGCTACACCCCAGGACGGAAGCCAGCCGCACCACGGCGTAGGCCCGTGCTTCTACAAAGCCAGGTGGGAAGATGACCAACATTGTACCATGAATCGGCAGAAGTCGCAGATGCTATGACTGACAATAGAGATTGGTATGCTAGTGTAAGCCTCAATAGTAATTGCAGAGGTAGCAGCAGGAGTAGCAGTAGTACTGGTAGCAGTAGCAGCAGTAGCAGTAGCAGTAGGAGTAGGGTGAGTAGTAGTAGTAGTAGTAGTAGTAGTAGCAGCAGCAACAGCAGTAGTAGGAGTAGCAGTAGCAGTAGCAGTAGCAGTAGCAGTAGCAGTAGCAGCAGTAGTAGTAGTAGTAGGAGTAGTAGTAGTGGTAGTGGTAGTAGTAGTAGTAGTCGTAGTAGTAGTAGTAGTAGTAGTAGTAGTAGTAGTAGTAGTACTAGTAGTAGTAGTAGTAGTAGTAGAAGTAGTAGTAGGGGTAGTAGGAGTAGTTGTTGTTGTGGTTGCAGTAGTAGTTGCTGTTGCAGCTGTAGCAGTACTTGTAGTAGTTGTTGGGGCTGTGGCTGTGGCAGTGGCGCTGGCAGTGGCAGTGGCAGTGGTAGTGGTAGTTGCAGCAGCAGCAGCACCGTTCGTGCAGGTAATTGAGAGCACAACCACGAAGAACTTCGTCGAGGAGCCGATCCTCTGCAAAACACACAAAACCGCCATAAGAATCATTCCAGCCAAGACAGGGAGGCTGTTTAGACGGCGGAGCAATAATTGCGTGCCGTGTACGTCGTTGGACCACGGTAGTAGGAGTAGCAGTAGCAGTAGCAGTAGCAGCAGCAGTAGGGGTAGCCGCAGTCGTAGTCGTAGTTGTTGTGGTTGTGGTGGAAGTAGGGCTAGTGGTCGATGACGAAGTTGCCTGACTTGAAACCGCATATGTTTCAAAGTTGTGACGGATGTCTCTCCATAGTGACACAAGTCCGTCTGTGTCGGACGTAGTACCAACCTGTCAGGTTCGACGACAGGAGTGTTGCGATCAGATGATGTGCGCTGCGCTGGCATTTCCGCTGGTCCTGGGTCTCATTGTGGTGTGGAAAAATCCGGGCAAGTGGGGAGGCTACACAACCGAAGCCCTAAGGTAATGACTGCCTTCATAACTATAGGGATCCTGATCAAAAGGACCCCTTGTCTGAAAACCCTCAACTCTAGCACTTCAATCGTGGAGGCTACGCAAGCATCATGTACCTCATCCTGCCAGAGATGGTGGATGTGCTTGTGCACAACAGGCCATGCATGACTCTGTACGTCCAGACCAACCCTGAACCCAGAGATAAAGTCCAAACAAACCGAAACCGACAGCACTCCACCCGCACGTAGAATCTAGATCTAAGCCCAAAACCTCTCAGAAAGTGAAACCCTAAACTAAACCCCTAAACCTCTCAGAAAGTGAGCCGTTAACTCCTATACAACCATATAAGACCTTATGAAATCTAGAAGAAATCCTTGCACAGTCCTCTAAACTCTAAACCTGGAAACCCGTAGACCCTAACACCCTAAACCCCTAAACCCCTAAGCCCTGAAACCCTTCAGGACAAATGATCACGATAATCCGCTTCTCTTCGGCCATGAGGGGCACATCAGCCGGCAAGAGGAACTCCTGAGAACTTTCAAAGAAGGCCCTTTAGGGACTAGGGTTTAGGGATGTTTAGGGGGATGTTTAGGGAGATACCCTTAAACCCTAAACCCGTGTTTAGGGTTTGGGGGGCTTCGTCGCGAGATGCATTTCCATAGTAGCATGACCTGTGAGGCTGAGGACTGACAGGTCAGGGCTGGGGGACTTGCATTAATATGGGGGCCTAAATAATTACCTATACTATTTGGGGGGTTCCTTATTGTAGTTATAGTGTAATATACCCCCCAAACCCTTATTCCAATTATTAAGGCCCCTATATGAGGCTTGCCATGAGGTGGTCCGAAGACCGGGAATATCGGGTTTGGGAGTACCACAGGGGTCGGAATAAATTCTAGTTATGTTCCCCTATTGTCCTTTGTGAAGTTTCAGAGCGATCTCCCCCCGAACCAATTCTGATTATTAAGGTCCCGAAACCTTAAACCGAGTAATGTAGGGGCCTTAATAATCAGACTAAGGTTTTGGGGGGTTCCTTTTTATAGCTATCGTATAATATCACCCAAAAACCCTATTCTAATGATTAAGGCCACTACATCAAATCCTTATAGTAGCCCGTATAGTAGCCCTTTAAAGGAACCCTATTCTAATCATTGAGGCCACTACATTATAGTACCCTTATAGTAACCCTTATATAGACCCCTTGAAAGGAGCCTTAAAGAACCCTAAACCGAGCATGTCGGGCTTTGCTCTTGGGATACAGTGTCTTTTTTCGAGCCAGAGCCCAAGGCCAGCTGGCCTCAACGAGCTACAAGCGGTTTGGGGTTTAGGGTTGAGGGTTTAGTTTAGGGTTTAGGGTTAGAGGGTTAGAGGGTTAGAGGGTGATAGGGTTTAGGGCTTAGGGTTTAGTTTGGGGTTTAGGGCTTAGTTTAGGGTTATAGGGTTATAGGGTTATAGGGTTTAGGGTTTAGTTTAGGGTTTAGGGTTTTGGGTCAAGCTCTCTAAGCTTAGCCCTACACCCCAAGCCTTTAGTACTGAGATACCGAGGCCTTAGCTTGCACCCTGTAAGCCCTCAAAACTCCGACTACTTGGAGGATCATGGGACTTAGTAAGTAAGGTTATAAGTACCTTAATTGGGGTTATAAGTAGTTATAAGTAGAGTTACCCTAATTATAACCCCAGTTACTAAGTCCCATGATCCTTTNGAGGATCATGGGACTTAGTAAGTAAGGTTATAAGTACCTTAATTGGGGTTATAAGTAGTTATAAGTAGAGTTACCCTAATTATAACCCCAGTTACTAAGTCCCATGATCCTTTAAGTATCTAAACACAGACACCAAAGGATCCTCAACCAAAACCCCATTGGAAAAGCTAACTCCACGACCCTACAACGAATGGGAGTTTCCGAAAATTAGGGGTACCTTATTTTGGGGTCCTTAGAATAAGGATCCTACTATTTAGGGTACTATATTAGGGTCCCCTATTTTCGGAAACTCCCAAATCACAACTAAAACCCAGAACTCATACAACAGCCTGGGCCCCCAAGCCGAAACCCTCAAAAAGGATGGGACTGTGTGCCGGCCAGGCCCCAAACCCTAAACCCTGGAAGGGTCGGTTGGCCCCTACCTGGACCCTACGGAACCTACCTTTTCAGGGCTCCTTATTATGATTTCCTTATATAAGTCCTTAAAAAGGTAGGTTACGTAGGGTTAAGGTAAACCCTAAACCCTGAACCCTCACCCTAAGCCCTGAAGCAGGCTGGGATTGTGTGTCGGTTGGGAACAGCTTCATGGGACGGCTGGCCCTTTGCGATTCAACCTTCTTCTTGGTCGGCTGCATTCTCATCGTCTGTCGGCTGTTAGGTCTTTGAGGCTTTATTTTATGTTTTTCTTTTGAGGGGGAGGGGGGTTGGGGTTGAGCCTGTTTTTGAGTTCCGTTGTTCAGGGTGCGTTGTTCTTAGGGCTTGGTGGGGTTTATTGATGGTGAGTGTTTTGGGCTGTTAGGATTTTTGGGTTCAGGGATTAGGAGGTTGGCTGTTAGGACCTTACTTGGCTCTGTGGTTGGTTGTGAAGACTGCCCTTCGAGGCTGATCAATACTACAAAGATCCATAAATTCATAAATGTGCATAAATCGTCCGAATTATATAGTGGAGGAATCGTTATTAATAGTATGGTTCTTATTGTTCTTATATAGTTGGGAAGTCGTTATTGCTAGTATCGTATTTATTGTTCTTATGCAGTGGGGGAGTCTATATTACCAGTATCGTTTTGATTGTAATTATAATCTGTGGAAATCGTTTTTACTAGTATCGCCTTTATTATTGCATAGTGGGGAAGCTTCAGGATTGACTTTTTCGGAGGAGTTCAACTGTCGCTGTGCGCGAAGGTCCTGATCGGCTGCTACCATCTCTATGCCGTCCCTGGGACTGGGAGACGAGACGGGCTTAGGGTTTAGGGTTTAGGGTTCAGGGTTTAGGGTTCAGGGTTTAGGGTTTAGGGTTCAGGGTTTAGGGTTTAGGGTTCAGGGTTTAGGGTTTAGGGTTTACGATTGGCGAGAGCCAGTGAAGTATTTGGTTTGGCAGTCCTTTTTTAGCAATGCCCCCACCCTCCCAGAATCCCTTTCATTAATGATATACATCTTCATCATTTCGTCTCGTTTGAAACCACTTACTCATGTTTCGTCCCACACCATGGGCAGACAATTGCGTAACCCGCGCAAGTTCTGTTAAGCTTAAAAACCCTAAGCCCTGAATCCTAAACCCTAAGCCCTGAATCCTAAACCCTAAGCCGTGAATCCTAAACCCTAAGCCCTGAATCCTAAACCTTAAGCCCTGAATCCTAAACCCTAAGCCTTGAATCCTAAGCCCCCAGTACAGGCAACGAAAAGAATCCTAAACCACATCCGGTGGAGCATTAAGGTTTAAATATACATAAGTAGAGAAGGTTCAGGGTTTAGGGTTTAGGGCAGTTTAGGGTTCAGGGTTCAGGGTTTAGGGTTTAGGGTATCGGAAGCCTGGTGGAGGGTTTAGGGTTTAGGGGAGGATCGATGGCTTTTGTGGTTTGCAGTAGAAGCCCAGAAGCCTGTATATACCTCTAAGGGTCCCCTCAACCTTCAGTGTCCATAGAATTACCAAACCAGGGTTTAGGGTTTAGCGTTTACCTAAACCCCCAAAAGTAGGTAAAATAATAGCCCAATACCTATAAAAGGCTATTATTCTACATACTTTGGGGTCCAGGTAGGGATTGCCAGCACTATTTGTCCTTAATCCGGTTTCCGACTTCCTGGGGTGTACTTTGGCGTTTAGGTGGGTCGCAAAAGCATGACTGAATCGTAAGCCCCAGCCTAAACCACGGAGTTAGACATGACCTCGTCGATCTCCGCCTCCCGAAAACGCTCCAAAGCCAGATCTTGCACTAAAGCAGTCTCAACAGATAATCAGTGACCTCTTCCTGTATTGTAGTCCCTGCATCAGTGTTATATTATGGTACACAATAGCACTCGATTTTCAATATGAAGGCCTCGATATTACGTCTTCCATCTGAACGGTTGAAGCCAAACCTTACAATGTGATATTTGCGAGGTCTTCAAGATACCTTCCGGGGTGGGTGTGGGCTCAGGGTGGGCTGCCTTAAGCTTTCAAAACTTTCTCGACTTCAACAGTCTAGATTCGGAAAAACCAAAAACCTCCGTAGAGGGTTTTCAGTGCTCGTGGTCTTACCTAGACCACGCAGAGTGCGTCCTGTGGGTTCTATGACGTTTTACGTTTAGAATCATTGTCGAACCTAAACCCAGAGAGCCCAATACCCCTTAATTAAGGAATATAGCTTATATAAATCATAATATGAAACCCTATATAATTTAAGCCATATTCCTTAATTAAGGGGTATTGGGCTGTCTGGGAACCTGTCTACATCCCGCGCTACGCTCACGTTGTTAGACGTACAGCCCCACTTCCTGCTTGCTCGGACGTCAAGGGTTTAGGATTTAGGGTTTAGGGTTTTAGGGTTTCGGGTGCATCCCATTTCAGGTCAGCGAGACCTTGGAAATGCTCAACGACCTTCTGCACATTCATCAAAGGAGGGACAACAGGGTGCAGGCCATGCTCTTGCGCCTCGCCTACGTACAAATACATATACATATATATATATATATATGTATATATATTGTATAATACAGCTTAATATAATATAGTATGATATGATATAATATAACAGAAACATATCTCTATATATATATATATATGTATATATACAGTCGCTTTTGTCATCATAATGCAGCTTCAAGGTTCTGGTGTCGGTGTTGAGGGCTTTAACATTTAGCTCTTGCATTTGGTTAGGACTCCGGGTGACGGAAGTCGTTATAACTGTTGCAGCTCTCAGTATTGTTACTCTCTTGAAAAGGGTTTAGGGGTTTAGGGTTTAGGGTACCCTAAACCCTAAACCGTACAAGCTATTCAGCCCTTCGGGCTCCGTCAAGATCCACAAATCCCCGCATCCTCCTGAGGTATCGGCTGCACCACATCCGCGGCCGGATCACCAACAAGAGGTCGGGGTTCCCCAGATTCTATGAACCCTATCGGCCCGACCTTACAGTGAACCCCAGAAAGTTGGAACATGGGTTTAGGAGGATTTGTGCTAGGATCCCCTATACTCTACCTTAAGGGCATGAGGATAATGATGTTCCAACTTTCTGGCTGCTACTGTAAACTACAATAGCCTATTTTTTGCAGGCTCTGATTATAGCATGTTTGGGTACCCTGCAAAAAAGTAGGTTTTGACCCTAAGCCCTAAATCCCAAGGTAGGGCTCGACATCACATATGCTCCGGAAGAAGCATCTCCTACTAGCGTCAGAACCCAGTATGTTCTATCGTTTCATATTGTATCGAAGGCAAATATGTTTGCACCCTGCGCCCCGAAAACCCAACGAAACCCAACTTCCGAACAGCCCTAGAATCCTAAAACCTGAAACCCAACTTGTAGGCACCGTACACCAAGAGTCCAAAGTGTCCGGTAAGTAGGTAGTGGGGGTTTGGGGAAGTCGGCTAGCTTTTGGGCGAGTAGATGATCTCCGATGGGTTCCCCCTAATTTAACCCTGAACCTCTCCTTATAGACCCCTGTAGCGGGAACATTCAGTCCCTGAAAGGAACCCGTATAGAAACCCTAAACTTACCCCGTAACCCTAACCCCAAACCCTTCAGCCCTTTAGCAGGGAGGAAAAGAGCCTTCAACCAAAAATCCTTAAACCCGCGAGCCCACGAGGTGCTTGGAGTTCATCGCGGGGCGAGCGCTGCCCGATCGCTTGGAGCCGGATGCTTCGTTGTCTTGGTGCCTCTGCGGGCTTCGGAGAGGTGATTGAGAGATAGGGCTTACGGTTCGTTCTTGGGCTTAGGGTTCAGGAGTTAGGCATGATGTAGTATGGCTTGCAAGGAGGCTTTAAATAACGTCCTTAAACATCATCCAGATCCTCGGAATGCTGCGCCAGGCCCAAAACATGGTCCCCATGAAGCGCTTGAACTCGACGCTGCCTATAGTCTCCATTGTAGTTCCTTTTTTTGGTTTAACCAATTTTATATGTAGGATCCTACAAGGTAACCCCCAAAAAGGAACTACAATGGAGACTATAGGTATACCCTGGAAGCCAATACCCTCGGCCCCCCACTTCCGAAACCCGAAACTGTAGGGAAACTTTTCCGGAGCTTTGATTACTTAGATAGTGAACGGGGGAACTTTAAACTTTTGCCCCTATATATTAGCTGTATCTTAGAAAGTTTGAACTTTTTGGGGCCGGTTGTTGAAGAAGAGAGCTTAAACACCAGCTTCCAGTCGGAAGTCTGATCGTTGCAGGTGGTTTGAGACTCGTGCTGCCGTGTTTGCCGACATCAACTTCAACTTCGAAAAACGAGACCCAGCTCTGCTTTGTTGTGGATTCAGGGCTCAGGGCCTAGGTGTTCCGGATGCAGGGCCGGTCTTTTCTAAACTCGGGTCCCTTAGGGAATTCCTTTGCCGAAGCGTCACAGAGCCCTTAGAGGCCATGTAGTAAGATGCTGTGATATACCATAATGTACTCCAGAATCCGTAATATATACTGTAATCTACCCTAATGTACTATAACATACCATGGTAGAATCTTGTAGAGCCCCCCACCCTAAACCCTAAACCCTAAACCCACTTAACCTAAACCTAGGCGGGGAGAAAAGAGGGTTCAAAAAAAAATTAAGTGGGGTGCAAGATCTTGTAGAGCCCTAAACCCTAAACCCTAAACCTTAAACCCTAAACCCTAAACCCTAAGTGGGGTGCAAGATCCAGGAAAGCCCATCCTTGGTCTCTGCTTGCTGGCAGAGTTGGTGCTTATCCTGCTCACGGCGCCTCATCGCACTTGATGGTTTCCTGATTTATGCTTCATCCCAGGGCCTGGTATCCCAAAATCCTAAAGCCTAATCCCCAATCCCACTATAGTGAACCCTAGAAAGTTGGAACATGGCTTTAGTGCTAGGATCCCTTATACTTCAGAATAAGGGCATGGGGATAATAATGTTCCAACTTTCTGGCTTCTACTGTAGGGTTTTTTTGAGGGGAAGGCAGAACTCTCTGATTGCACACAGGCTTAGGGGTTGGGGTTGAGGGTTTATGTTTTCAGGGTTTCGGGTTCGTGTTTCGGGCTTAAGAAGGATTCAGCTGTCTTCAAGTGTTTGGCATGCTTGAGAAGTCCGTAGGTTCGACAGGAGTTTCAAGCCATGGCTTTGAGTTCGGAGTGCTGGACGGCCGGCTGCTTTGCCGGTTGATCGCTGGTCAATTAGCTGACAGGTTTGCTCATGCAAGTGCATGAGCAATGTGCGGGTATATGTATATATATATATATATATTTGTATAAATATTTATAGATGTGTGTATAGTCGTATATGTATGTATGTATGTATGTATGTATGTATGTATGTGGGTATGTATGTATGTGTATGTATGTATGTGTGTGTGTGTATGTATGTATGTATGTATGTATGTATGTGATTTCTAGCAGAACTGAAGGCGTACACTTTGTTGGACTTATGAACTCAGCAACTAAGTAAAGTAGAAGCCAGTTGGAACATCAATATCCTCAAGCCCTTAAGGTAAAGTATAGGGGATCCTAGCACTGATCATCCCTAATCAATGTTAAAACCTTCTAGGGATCACTATCCCTGAGGATCCATGTACCCAAATAGTATATACTTTGGCCCCAAAGTACCTACATAGTGACTACTTTGTATACTATTTGGGTACAAGGACCCTTAAACCCTAAACCCTAAAGCCCCTATAGACAAACCCTCACAGACCCCTTAAGTGTACCCCTTAAAGGAACCCTATTTGGGCACATAGATCCTTAGGGGTATAGCTTCTTTCGAAGCTTTAGAAGCTCCAAACAGCCCGGGCTCCACCTACAAATGCGTGTAGATGGCCTAAAGCCAGCAGGCTCCTTCGGCTTAGGGGTTTAGGGTTTAAGATGGTTGCGGGCTATTCATTTCAAGAATGGGTTGCCATAGAAAGGCTAGAGTTGCAAAGACAGTTCTGAAGCCAGACACCTCAGAGTCAGTCAGTCAGGCGAGTCAGGCAAACCCCAACAGGCCCGAATCCCACACGCCCCCTTTGCCCAAAATGCCCTTTTGCATGGACCCGCCCTGGCTGACATGTAGGGCCATTACAAGCAAAGTAACCTTAAGCCTAGTTTAGAATGTCTCATTTAAAGTTCAGACAGTAACCCGAACAGCGCAACCCTCAGCCCCCAACCCAAGTGGACAAAACCACAAACCTTCAACACCTGCATGTAGCACCCCCGAACTGCCCGTCGCACCTAAATTCCTACGAGCAAGGAATCTAAGACCTCCTTCAAACGAATTTTGGTGGCTCCCCGCTGATCAATGAAACCCAAATGTAGGGACCTGATTAAGAAACCCTGGGCCTATAACCCCCAAAATAGTAGGATTCATATAAGGAACCCTAATAAAGGCCCAAGGTTTCTTAATCAGGTTCCTACATTACACACTATAAGGAATACGCCAGGGCTCTAGTTGCTCAGGGTCCTTGACGGCAGGGGTTTTATTTACCTCTCTTCACAAGAACCCGAAGCCGCCAAACACAACCCGAAACCTCAATGCCCCCAAGCCCTTAAACACTACTAAAGAAGCCTTAAAGCAAGCACTGACGAGCCCTTCCCTTTTATATAGGGGCCTTAAGATTTAGAATGGAGTTTGGGGGGTATATTATGCTGTAGATATATTAAGGAACCCCCGAAACCCTATTCTAATTATTAAGACCCCTACTTGGAGGTTCATGGGTAGTTAAAAGTGGGGTTATAAGTCCCCCAATACAGGTTATAACCATAGTTATCCTACTTATAACCCTACTTACAACTACCCATGAACCTCCAAGTACATTAACGTGAGACTGAGGTTTTGGCATGTGCCTTTCGCGAAAATGATTTCGTGGTCATGTGCTACGCCGCCTCCTATGGGCTGGGATTGGGCTTTGTGTGCCTTTTGCTCTTCGGCTCCTACCCCTAAGGGTCCATGTGCCCAAATAGGGTTCCTTTGCGGGGTGCATTTAAGGGTTCTATGAGGGCTTTAGGGTTTAAGGATCCATGTGCCCAAATAGTATATGCTTTGGCCTTAAAGTGGTACCTATATAGGTACTTTGGGGGCCAGATTATGTACTGCTTGGATACATGGACCCTTAGGGATATGGAAGCTTGAATATTCTTGTTCCTTAGGGCTCCTTACAACAGCTATTCCCTATGAAAGCCAGTTTCTGATCCCTAAACCCCAAACCTCCTACTGTCTGTTATGGTGGGTCCGGAATTCGGGGGTTCGTAGGGTTGCTCAACTCCAGACCGGCTGGTGGGGACAGCTGAGGATTTCTAAGCCGGTTGAGGAGCGTTGTGGTACCTAGGGTTTACCTTAACCCTGAATAACCTACCTTTTTAGGGTTCCTTATTGTGATTTCCTTATATAAGTCCTTAAAAAGGTAGGTTATTCCGGGTTAAGGTAGGGTTTAGGGTATCTAGGGTGCAGGGTTCATTGAATAATAGAGGTCAGCCTTGAACTGTGGTTGCTTCGCTTGCTTGTATTCCAATTGGAGTGTCTAGTTTGGGGTTAGGTCTGGTTTTCTAGGATGCATCGCTTCAGGTTTTCGTATTTGCGAAATTGGCTGGCGTGTATCGTTCCCCGTGTACCACTGCGAACATCTTCTTTTGCCCTGAAAACGAAACCCTGAGCCCTAAACCTGAACGTTATAAACCTTATACACCCCAAATCCTAACACCGCATAGCAGTGGCAACCTGCGACACAAGCGCCACAGGTTCATGTACTTGGGCAGCAAGGCAGGACCTCTATCTTAGGAATGTTCAGATCTTTCAATATTCCGGAAGTGGAAATTCATATAGTTAGTGCGAAGCAGCTCTGACATGGTTTTATTCTGCTACTGCTTCGTAGCTCATCGGGTAACCTCTCACCTTTTGCATGGTTTTTAACCCCAGACCCTAAACCCTAAACCCCTAAACCCTAACCCTTTTAGGCTACAACCATACTTTAAAGGATGTGTGTTTCGACCAGGGAGATCAGCAACTGAGACTGTGACTTACATGCCCCGTCTTTAATTTCTCCTAGACCTTATCCCCGAATAACCTACCTTCTAAGGACCTATATAAGGAAATCATACTAAGCAACCCTAAAAAGGTAGGTTATACAGGGTTAAAGGAGGTCTCAATGGAGGAATTGGTTTTAGGCTGAGGTCTTCTTGTGGACTTAAACTGATCTTCGAAGGGATATGAAAATCCGAATCCCGAAGCCCTGACAGCCTGCATCCGCATGTAGCTTTCTGCCTATTTGCCAAATTAGGGCTTTGTCGCGGTACGTGGTACCTGAGAAGTTTGTAGATTTCTTTTGTAGTTGCTTGACCCGCCTGAGACGTGAACAGGTGAATACGCAGCTCGACATCGGGCTAGAGAAAGTTCAGAAGTATGTGGACGTATTGCCCCATTCGAACTCGGATGGATCTCTTCTTTCTGACCGGCGGCAGCACCAGCAGACGACGTTGAAGCAGCTCCGGGAATATGCCGAAGAGTATCCGCTTCAGCTGAAATTCTTGGGATTCCCATTTACTCTGAACTTTCTCTCTGTCTTCGCGGCGCCCCTGACAACCTTCGGAGCAACGGTGGGATTCTGGATGCTACAGCACACACTGAAGCCGTTTATGGGGTCCTTAGAAGGGTGACGAGTGTTGGCTCTTTTAAACCGTGCCCCCTGCCTCAAGGCAGGAGAAGGGAGCACGCTGAATGATATGCATGGCCAATGCGACAATTCGGGTGCACTACTTGCGTTTGTCTCGAATTCTTGTTTGTTTGCCGTGTTGGTCGCACTGGGTTCCTTGCAAAAACCGAGGTATGACACGATAGACGGAGTGAATTTGCTTGATGACCTACATGGAACTCCTGATGACACGTGTGCGGTTATTTCGAGACTGCGGGGGAGTTCCGGTGCAAGCGCAGTAGTGGCAACCTAAATTCAGAGTACGGGGCACGGCAACGGTTGTGCTCATTCGCGTCCCTTGCACTAGAAGGTGCATTGAAAAGGGGACCCTGAATTTGAACACTACGGTTGATGGTCAGAATCCTGCATTACCCATAATAAGGAATATACCATAATTCCCATAGTTTAGGATCCTTAAGGTAATGCAGGATTTTGACCATCGACCGTACCTCTCCAGTTGCTTAGTTTCACTGATACCGTTTTCCCAGCCTCACGGTCACAAGTTCACCTTGAGGGCTTGAAAAAAGACCCGTCGTGGCAGGTGTCACCGCCCTAGCTTGAGCTCTGATCCCTACTTGGAGGATCATGGGACTTAGTAAGTAAGGTTATAAGTACCTTAATTAGGGTTATAAGTAGTTATAAGTAGTGTTACCCTAATTATAACCCTACTTACTAAGTAAGTATGCCTATACACCTAAGACCCGAGGCCCTACACTCTGAACAGTCTGAAGGTTCGTCCGATGCGTCCTGCTCCTAATTATCCTGTGAGGGTTTAGGGCGTTTAGGGGTTAGGGTTTAGGGATTAGGGTTTAGGGGTTAGGGCCACGGTTAGGGTTTAGGGTTTAGGGTTTCGTCCTGCCCTTGGCTGTGGTGAGTCGCGGTTCTGGGCGGTGGTTGGGGTTTCAGCGAAGTTGTTCCTGGGCTCGGTCCTTTGATCCATCCACAAGCAGAGGCCAGTCGCTTCCAGCACGCCTGCGCAGGAATTTCAACAAACAAAGGAACGTGAAAAGACAGCCTAAAGCACAAACTGGGACCTGGAATCTAAACAAAATCCATATGCATGCCTTGGGGTAGCTCGCAGCCAGTCTGGCCCGGCTTGAAACAAAGGGGTCCAGCAGCGGGCAGCAGCCGAAATGGTCGTTGCTGCAGCTGGCTGTGTGGTATGCTGCTTCTGCTTCGCCTGGATCGCCGTTATCTTCTCGGTGGTGGGGATCCACGACATGGGGGACTTCTTGAATAAGGCAGAAGCTTGGGATGACTCGACGATGCAACCAGGCCGATTTAAATACAGAAGTGCAGACTTTGCTTTTTCAAGGCGAAAACAAAACGTGCGAGCTTTTGCTTGCTAGTCAGCATGCGCAGCCAGCCACTCCATCCTCAACATAAACTGCCTATTGCCCTTCTAGAAATAGAGCGTCCGCGTAAAGCTTCAAGCCTCGTCAAAGGAAAACCTTCTCCGGCCCTTACAAAGCATCAACAAGACTGTATTGTCAGACCATATAAGGCCGCTCTTATAGCAATTGCTTGAAATTCAACCATTTAACCTCGCTGAGCTGTTATCAACCTTCAACCGCCCTGCCGAACCCCAGGGCACCAGTTGCCTAAATAGTAGACCCCAGTAACCTAATATTTAGGTAACTGGAGCCCCAAGCCCTAAACCCTACACCCTAAACCTAAGGGAAAGACAACAACCCTAAACCCCAAACCCTAAACCAAGGTGGCAACAGGCGACCTGTGAGGTATTGGCCTCCGGCGTCAGCTGCACCGACAAGGAATCCAGGACCCCCACGCGGGTTTAGGGTTTTAGGGCTTAGGGTTTAGGGGTTGTAGGGATCAGGGGTTTAGGGTTTTAGGATTTTGGGTTCAGGGTGTAGGGGTTTTAGGGATTATAAGGGGTTTAGGGTTTAGGGTGTAGGGGTTTCGGGTGAAATAATTTCGGGCCTCTCGGGTTTAAGGTTGGAGTTGAGGGGTTAGGGGTACTTAGGGGTTTTAGGTTTAGCGGTGTCAGGGTTTAGAGGTTGAGGGTTTGGATTTCGTTACTTTGAACCTGTTTGCTTTAGGTTTGACGGCCATTCGCACTGCATGGATCTAAACCTAAACCCTGAACCCCCAAATCTCTAGACACTAACCCTAAACCCTAAACCGTGGCTAAACCCCAAGAAACCTTGTCGGATAGAGCTTCAGAGATGCGGACTTCGGAGCTTTAGGGTTTAGGGGCTACCCGGAAGCTCCGTCGTCACTTAGTAGGGTTTAGGATTTAGGACGTCTTGATGATGTTATATGGGGATCCTTAAAATGATCCAGGGCATACGCCGAGATTCATAGGGTTTTTGGAGTCACGGAACCTGTAAACCCTAAACCCTAGACCTTGAACTGAACTGCATAGGGATCCCTTGTGAGGAGCCCTTTTAGGGAACCCTTTTAAGGAACCCCTTTGAGGATCCTGATTATGAAGGAAGTGGTGTTTTTTTTTTGCTGTGGCCCCGCCGAGTCTTTTTAGACCCGATGTAGTACCCCAGACATTTTTTGTTATTGTCTAAAAAGACCCGGCGGGGCCGCAGCAAA
>BGNK01002040.1:97089-117349 GCA_003297005.1 Symbiodinium sp. clade A Y106
GCGGCGCCCAACGGAGCGCAACAAAAAAAAACACTTTGCACACCCGGGGCCGACAGCAAAAAATTTTCTAGAAACCAATGACGCGGGGCACGAGCAAAAAGGGGCCACAACAAAAAAAACACCCTGGCCTGATTATGAATGAGGGCCCGAAGTCTCTGGGTATGTGTCCTGGTGTGTAGGGTCGGGTAGTGGGCCCCCAAGCCCCATGGACTGGAACTGGATGATCAGATTACATGGCTTAGATCGGGTAGATGCACTGATAATATATATATATATAGATATAGATATAGATATAGATATGGTTAGACAGGCCGATATCCGCATCCTCAGCTCTGCTGTTCAAAATCGCTGTGTATCTATCTGTGTATGCTGGAGCTGCTGCACGGCAGGGCGGGCCTAGAGGGATGGCAGGAGGTGTGGCGTGGATTCATGTACGGATTAGTATGCAGATTGGTGGTCTGCGTAGCCCCCGAGCGACGCCTCAGCAACCGCTTCGGCTTCTACCCCGGTAATTAATTGTGATGCCCATTGTTCTCACAGTGGCAGGAGCACTTGCAGTGGCTACAAAGCGGGCGCAATGCCGTCCACGCAGCCACCTGTTTTCCTGACAGAGCAGTCGCTCGATGGCTCTTAGACTCCGTGGGGAACGGCACAGGGTTTCTCATGTGCATCCTTGTCCTCATTGCCTCTAGCCTGCCTTCGACAGTAGCCGCCAGCCGCAGTATGCGAAGCAGTCCCATGCCGTGTTGAATGCTGCTGAGCGTCTGAACAATTATCTTCACCGGTGAGAACTGTTGCGCAAGGTCTAACGCTCTCCAGGTTGCGCTGCTGTCCTCTGTGTGTAGTGTGTATATCCCGCGAATCCCATCTCCTAGGCATGATCCACGTCGGTACCTACATGTTGAGGCTTACAAATGAGCAGCGTTCCTTTCGTATCTCATTTTGCACTTGCAGCGTTCGGCGTCTCAACTGTCACAGAAGCGCACCACCGATCTCTAAACCGTGACAGCTTCTCTAGTCTAGTCAGCTGCAGCAAGCAAGGATAGCAGTCTGCCCAGGGACCTACTGGCATCTCGGTGATTTGAGACTGGCATTTGTCGCTGTGATTTCCAGATTCAGGCAGAGAGGCATTTCTGTGTGTAGACATGGTCGACCGTCGTGCTGGCAAGTGCTACGTAAGATCATGCGTGTATGTTCAGAGGTGCGAACTGATTCAGAGTTGGCCGCAAGTCACGTGCCTGGCTGAGGTGTGCCAAAGAGGGAGAGCTCTGCCGATGCAACGGGGAGATTACCTATGCTCCGGAGCTCTTTGATGGCTACGTGTACACGGTTCCATCGGCCGAGATGTCTTACAAAGTAGCTTCCAGCTCAACCTGGAAATGCGGGACGGACCAAAGTGGAAAGCCTTACGCTATGGATCCTGCTCCATGGCATGTGAAGCACTGTTGCTTGGCTTGCGCACTCTTTCAACGGCCAAAGTTCGGTATTCCTGGGAACGTTGCTGAAATGCCAAGCCAAGACTGGCATAGACCAACCCCGGAGACACGAAGTCCAAAATAACTTTTTTGGAGCCTGCCTGAACCCCCCAAAGTGAGTAAAATCATGGCCGAATACCTGCAAAAGGGCATTATTCTACATACTTTCGGGGGTCCAGGTACTGTAGGAACCTGATTAAGAAACCCTGGGCCTATAACCCCAAAATAATAGGATTCAGATAAGGGACCCCTAATAAAGGCTCAAGGTTTCTCAATCAGGTTCCTACATTATTATAGTACCCTTATAGATCCCTTGTAGTAGCCCTCATAGACCCCGTCAAAGGAACCCTACATTAAGGCTTACAGGTTCGGCCAGAGACCTCGCCCACGTATTGACTCATGAGCAACCGACGTCTGCAAGTGCCTACTATAGTCTCCTTAGGAATTATTTTGTAGTTTTTGTCTATATAAAACCCAAGAGAATGAGAATATTCAAACTAGCATTTTTATTATGTAACTCGGGCAGTGTCTCGATCCGAATATCTGGTTTTTTGGGCTTCATTAGCATGCTGCGCCGGATCTGTTTGAAGCCGGAGTTTACAAGAAGGCTTCACCTTTGTTCCCAGGCGAGTAATGTAGGGGCCTTCATAATTAGAACAGGGCTTTGGGGCCAATTATACTATAAATATAATCAGAACCCCCCCTCCCCCCCCCCCCCCCCCAAAAAAAAAAAAAAAAAAAAAAAAAAAGAAAAAAACAGGGGCCCCCAAAGTGGAAGGGGGCGGATCGAAGAGGTGAATTCTCACCTCGCTAGTGCTTAGGGGTGTGGTTGGTGAGAGGGTACTAATCTGGGGTGNCCCCCCCCCCCCCCCCCCCCCAAAAAAAAAAAAAACAAGGATAGTATAGGTAATCATCGAGGCCCCTATAGTAGGCAGGTGCAGATCTGAGAGTTGAATTCTCCACCGGTTAGCGTTTAGGGTTTAGGGTTTAGGCTGGACTTCACAGGTTGGTGTACACCCCAGGGCATCCTGGACATTCTGAAGAAGCACGATGTTTCTTGGCATTCTTCTGGTTGGCTCTTAGGACTTTAACTCTTTTTGTGTGAACTATAAGAAAGAGGCTAAAAGTTTAACTTTTTAGGAGGGGTTCAGAAGTCAGCCAAGGCTTCGACCCTCCACAAGAAAGAGTGCTCCGAGGCAGTGAACTTCGACTTCGACCGGCCAGCCCGCCGCTTGGAGGAGGGACCACAGGCACGCTTTCGGGTTTAGGGTTTAAGGTTTTGGGATCACACCCACAGGGCCCAAGTATCACAGTTTGTTAGTCTTTAGTAGACATTTGGGCCCAAAAGTATATACTAAACTACTACTTGGAGCTTTTGGAACAGGCCGTCAGGCACGTCGACACGGAGGAAGATGAGGAAGAGGACGACGAGGAGCTGATCGAGGGCGAGGACCTGGAGGAGAGATACACCGCTATACACCTCTATAAACTTGATGTAGATCGACCTTTACAAGAAACACATACGGTTTAGGGTTTAGGGCCTTATTCTTGCGTCGGTGCCTCCTTGAGGACACTGGGCCCAGAGCTTTGTTGAGCCGGCACATGGTCGATGCGGCTCCGGCCCGCAGCCTCAAGGGCGACAGCCGTCGGCGTCGCACTTACAGCTATACCCCCTGGGCCCTGGTTTCCTTGAAAAAGGAGAGTTTCGACAGCCTCGATGCGGAGGACGGCAACAAGCAGATCAGCTGCGCCTATGAGTTTGGAGTGCCAGTGGCTTCCTCAGCGCAATACAGATCCGACGGGCCCTACTCTGGACCTGTTTGGGAGGTGGAAGAGGGTTTTTAAAAACCAGAAGAGGGTTTTTTTTAAAAAAAAGGAGGGCTTATAAAACCCTACTCTGGAGATGTTTGGGAGGTGGAGAAGCTCGCGAAGAAATGGGGAAACGTCTCCACTCGCCCCTGCTGGATACGAATGCGCGGCGAAGCCGGAGAGCGCCTCGCCAGTTGTGCCGTGGCCCTGGAAAAACCGGGCTCTCTGAAGGACAACCCTCGAACCCTGAGCCCCTGAACCCCGAAAATTAGGGTACCTTTTTGGGGGGTCCTTATAATAAGGATCCTACTATTTAGGGTACTATATTAGGGTCCCCTATTTTCGAAAACCGCCCAAACCTCTAAACCTTTTACAGTAGAAGCCAGAAAGTTGGAACATCATTATCCTCATTCCCTTAAGGTAAAGTATAGGAGATCCCAGCACTAATCGTCCTAAATCCATGTTCCAACTTTCTGGGGTTCACTATAATTGAACCATAAACCAAAAGCCCTGAAGCCCTAAACACCGAAGGACAAAGCAGAGGGAAGTATTCAGGGTGCCTGGAGCTTCCCTGGTGGCACTTTGGGAAAGCTTTCTATGAAATTCCCCCACATGGTTCCCAAAATGCTTTGGGAAACTTTAACATTTAAAGGTCCCTTTCATGGTTCCTACAGAGTTACTTGTTCATAAAGACTTTAAGGGGCCCCGAAACCCTGAACCCTAAACCTTGAATCCCAAACCTAAGGGCCTCAAAACTGCAGCCCAGGCTTTCTCTGGATCGTCCTGGGTCTGGCGGTGTTTTGCACAGGTCTCCTCGGAGTTGTGGTGGTCTTCATAGTCAAGACTCTCCAAGAGCACCAAGCGGGGAGTGGCCCAGAGAGAGGAGCTCAACAAGAGGGCCTCATGAACAATATGGGCAATTAGAGGCCTTTGGAGTGTTTTCCAGGGTTCCTTCCTGTGCCCTGTCTTCGGCCGGGTGGTGAAGTTGAATGCACGCCACTTTGGAAATTAGGAAGTTTACCATCCGAGCAGATTTCGCTGGCGGTGGGAGGTGACCCAGAGAACCCAATACCCCCTTAATTAAGGAATATACCTTAAGTTATAGAGGCCTTAATATTTTGATTTCAGGTTTATTCCTTAACTAAGGGGTATTGGGATCTCTGGGGAGCAACCTGGAATCAGGGCGCTCTGATTCTGCCGCCATCGCGCACCCCGCTGCAGCCGGTGCAAAAAAGTCGCTCAGCCATCTTAATGTAGGGGCCTTAACAATTACCTATACAATTTTGGGAGTTCCTTATTATAATTATAGTATAATGGGCACCAAAACCTTGTTCTAATTATTAAGGCCCCTATATTAGCCCCAATCATGAGGCACTCTGTTCCCTTATAGTCCCTTTATGACAAGTAGAGTCTTTCTAGCCTCTTCAGCACTCCAGTGGAACCTTGTTAGTGCACAGCAGTGGTCCTGCAAGAATCCGACTGGAACCCGGCAGGCCTTGCAAGGCTGCTCAGCGCTGCCGGGCTGCGTGTGATATCTGCATCCACCCGGATGGAGCTTGAAAAGCCTTGGGGCCAGAAGCCGAAGAGTAGAAGATTGAAATATTAGAATCAACATCCCGATCAGGACTCCTTACTGTAGTTGGATGGGGGTATTGTAGGGTTTTGTCTTCGTTGGGGTCCTAAATTCCTCGAGTATATTATCTTCTTCGGGAGGTTTAAGAAAATTGTATATATAGATTATGGGAGAAAAATATTTTCATATTGACCGAATGATAATTTTCTGAGGAATATACAAATAAGGATAAACGAATAATCGAAATATTCGAAGTATATGTCGAGAATGTAATTCGAAATTCTTCTTATAAGTTGAAACGAACAAAGAATATATATATATATATGTATATATGGACAAAAGAATTTCTACCTTTTATAGGCACTTTTGAAGTTTAAATATACTACCGATAATTTACTTAATGATAGCTAGTAGAAATTTCCATCTCTCTCTCTCTCTATATATATATGTATAATTTCGCGCGCGCCAAAATATAACGTGCGAAAACTACACCCCCCCCTCCAGATCACAAATTCCAAATTAATTGAAACCAACCCGACCTGCTGATCTCAAAATTTCGAGGCAAAGCTAATAGCCCTCAGCCAAGGCCCAAATTCAAAATTTGGGATTCAAAAAAAAATACTCGCTCCGATAAAATTAAGACCACTTTCTCTTGTATAAATTTCAAATTAAAAATCAATAACTAGAAGAATTAAAGGACCGGATAACCCCACATCAGTATATCTGTGGATGGTGATAAGCGGGTTGATGATCCCTCTAGAGCCTTCCAGACGAGTGTGCGCGGTGTTGTGTGTGCAGTGCGCGTGTTATGTTGTGATGTGTGGTGTGTGTTGTCTTTTGTGTGTTGTGTGTGTGTTGTGTTGTGTGCTGAGTGTTGTCTGTGTGTGTTGTGTCTGTTGTGTCTGTTGTGTCTGTTGTGTCTGTTGTGTCTGTTGTGTCTGTTGTGTCTGTTGTGTGTGTTGTGTGTGTTGTGTGTGTTGTGTTGTGTGTGTGTTGTGTGTGTTGTGTGTGTTGTGTGTGTTGTGTGTGTTGTGTGTGGTGTGTGTGTTGTGTGTGTTGTGTTGTGTGTGTTGTGTGTGTTGTGTGTGTTGTGTGTGTGTTGTGTGTGTTGTGTGTGTTGTGTGTGTTGTGTGTGTGCGTTGTGTGTGTGTGTTGTGTGTGTTTTGTGTGTGTTGCCTGTGTGCGGTGTGTGGCGTGTTGCGTATGCTGTGTGTGTTGTGTATGCGTTTGTGCTGTGCGTATATATATGAGTCTGAAATTATATTATATATATTTATAAGGGATATGATAAAAATTAATTTATGAATCCTATATTTTTATTATATTACTAATTTTGCTCCGGATTATATATTTAATTCACGAATTTCTTTGATATTAAATAGATATTAATATGATTTAAGAAATATCGATCTTGCCGATATCTTCTTAATAATTATTACTATAATAGTGACTATAGTATTACCTATAGCGATTGTAACAATACTATCACCGCAACAATTAATATTATAGGCACTACGATACGATTTTCATCGTGTCGGAGCCATCATCGTAGTGGTAATATCACGATAATACTGACGATAATAGCAATAATAATATCATCAATAATATTATTATATCAATATCATTAATAGTAATGATAAGGGCACTCAATAACAACTACTATAATAGCAGTTGCACCGCTGCCAACAATAACAACGACGGCACCGCTACTACAAAAGGTGCTTTGAGTGTAGGAAATATCATAAAAATCGATGCAAATATCCTCGCAGACGCATGAATTATCGGCCCTAGCGATATGAAAAGTACTTGGTGTGCAAGAAACCGACTGTCTCGCGGAGTTGATGAATATGACTCCGATATTGAGGCGCGCGCACGAAGACCTACATACCATTTGCATCGATTTTTATAGTATTTCTTACACTCGCAGTGCCTGCGGCATCGGTTCGTTCGTTGTGGCGCGTTGCCGTTGCTGTTGTTGCGGCTGTTGTCCTTGCCGGCGCTGCAGCTGTTGTTGCAGAAAGTTTGTTGTGACCGGCTGTTATTAATTGTTGTTGCTGATGTTATTCTTGTTGTTGTTGTTGATGTTGCTGCTGTTCGTGGTGCTGCTGATATTGGAAATTTTCTCAAATTGTTGTTGTTGTTACTATTATTGATGTTGTTGCGACACCGCCGTTGACACCGCGATATATTATTTATATCGATTTTCGCGGAATTTCCTGCTCTCGCAGAGGCGGCGGCATCATTTCCTTGTAGTCACGGCGCTGCTGCGGCCGCTGCTGCTGGGAATGATCGTGCAGCTGGTGTTGTAGTAGCGGTCGTTGTTACGGCGGCTATTGATGTCAATTATCATTGATATTATTACCGTTGTTGCTCTTGCTGCAAATGTTGCTGTTGCTGCGTTGCTGTTGCTGCGTTGCTGTTGTTGTTGCTGTGATTGTTGCTGCTGCTGTTGTTGTGGTTGTTGTCGTTGCTGTCGTTCTTATGGTTGATTCGAATAATGAGGCGAACATACGAAGACCGAAATATTATTTCTATTGATTTTTTATAATATATCATGCACTCGAAGAGGTGAAAACATATCATATTGAAGCCTTGGTCCCGGGTTCGCTTCAAATGACAAGGACATGTTGCAAAAAATAATAGAAATTGCATACGTATAAAATATCGGTCATGGCCGATATTTTCGACACATGGGGCCAGGATATGTTGTAAAAAATAAGGTAAATGGCATATCGCAGAAAATACGGCTCTGTGGTTACTTTCGGACCACGTTGGATTATAAAAACCAATATAAACGGTATATCGATTGTTGACATCATCCAAGGCACATGCTACAAAAACCCATGATACCGACCGACAAGGTGATGCTCAGACATATTCCGTCGTATGTTATTGCCCCTCTCTCTCTCTCTCTTCTCTTTTCTCTTCTCTCGTATTTTCTCTTCTCTTTTCTCTCTTCTTTCTCCCTTCGCTCTTCTCTTTTCTCTCTTGTCTCTTCTACCGGGGGGGAGAAATTAGGGAAGATTTTCCAATATCAATTACTGCTAAAAAATATCATTTATTTTATCTGGCCTAATGGTAGATCTCGAGGTTTCTCTCGAGAATCCCGATTTCTTCTATTCCAATTATCTTTCGTATCGGAGGACCGATATTTCGTAGTCGAAATAGCTTTCGTGGCGGTTCCGTCGCTTGCGGTGGGGTGGCCGCTGCTGCTGCGGCTGTTGTTGTTGGTGGCAATGCAGCTATTGGTATAGTACTTATTATTGCGACGGATACTTATCCTTACTATTGTCGCTATTATTGATATTATTATTATTTGCTATTATTGTTATTGATATTACTGTTACCGTTGCGACTCCTACTACGAAGAATATTACTACTCCGGCATATTCTAAATATATGTATCGATATATCGCTTTCATTTTTTTATATAGCGTTTCCTCTACGCTCAGTGCCTATAACATCAATTCATTACAATAACGATATTACCGCGACCATTATTATTATGGAATCCCGATATTAAAGAAAATATAATAAGATCGATATCATACGACGACGCTTTTTAAATATGCGGACAGAAAAATGGATTAAATAGGAACCTCATACAACCTCTATGAAGGGCGCGGTCGGCCCGGCCATGAAATAAAATATGCGGAGGATGTGTGTGGAGCTGGAGGTCTGGCGGAGGGTTGAGGAAGACTGGAGGGTCGGTGCGGTAGAGAACAAACAAATCTGGAGGGCTGGGGAGGGTTTGGGAAGGCCCAGGTCGGAGGGGTGGAGGGCGAGCCCCGGGGCTGGCAGGGGCTGGGTGGAGCGTCTAAGTCACAAGATTCAAGATTTGTGCCTGCCTCTGCCTTGCCCCTGCCCTGGGCTGTGCTCTGCGGTTTGAGTGAATTAGCGTCTAATTCGCCGGATTCAGGTTTGCCCATCCCTTGACCCTGCCCTGCTGGCCTGAGCGTCTAATTCGTAAGATTCAGTCCTACCTTGCCTGATTTGAGCGAATTAGTGTCTAATTCGCAAGATTCAGAATTTGAGTCCGCCCCTGCCCTGGGCCATATTCTACGAATTTGAGTGAATTAGCATCTAATTCGTGGTGATTATATTTCAAGTTTACCTATCCAGCACGCCCTTCACCCTGCCCTGCTGGCCTGTGTTTTGCGGCTTTGAGCGAATTAGCGTCTAATTCGTAAAATTCAGGATTTTTGCCCTTTCCCGGTCCGTAACCTTAATTTTAGCAAATTAACATCTAATTCGCAAGATTCAAGAGTTGTGCCAACCCCTATCCTAGATTGTATTCTACGAATTTAGGTAATTCGCCGGATTCAGATTTACCCATCCCTTCAACCTACCCTACTAACCTATATTTTACGGATTTAAACGAATTAGTGTCTAATTCGCAAGATTCAAGATTTATATCCTACCCTACCCGACCCCGCCCTCCTACCCTAGATTATATACTATAAATTTAAACGAATAACATTTAATTCGTAAGATTCAACCCTACCCTACCTAATTTGAGTTTACAAGAATTTACAAGATTTAGCCCTTTCCTACCCCCATTTATAGAATTAAATATACGGAGAATATAATATATATATCATACTACCTCTAAGTCCGGTAACATAACATTTTTATATCGGTATAAACGATATTTCTTATATCATATTAAAATCAGACTCTCCTATTTTAGATCAAATATCAAAGAAATAATATAATTTAATACCAAACCGAAATATTTCTATTTAATCTAATAAGAATATAAACTTAATAAGCTAGCTTTCATAATAAGCTTAAGATAAATCCAAATACAAACCAAATTAGGAAATAAACGCAACCGAATACGAACCAGATACGAACCCATACCCGAAACAAACCCGAAGCAGACACGAACCAGACACGAATCTGACACGAACCTGACACGAACCTGACACGAACCAAACACAAACCCAGATACGAACCTAAACACGAACCGAACACGAACCCAGAGACTAAACAAACACGAACCCGGACACGAACCCGGTCGCGAACCCGGACACTAACCCAACCACGAACCGGACACGACCCAGACACGGACCCGGACACCGAACCAGACCGGAACCGGACACGAACCCTGACATGCGACTGATACTTGGCTCCGTTCAGCAAGCACATCACTAGAGCCTCTGCCAACAACCTGTAGAATTTTTTACCGCGAGAAAATCCCCCAAAGCTACCAAATTTAGAAGATTCTAAAATCGCGAGATCCCCCAAAAGTACCCAAATCTTCGGTATTTTAGTACGGAGATTTTGGTGACGAGAGACAACCATGCAAAGGGCTTTCACGAAGAAACGCGGCAAATGACCAAATTACATGGGGGGGGGGGCAAGAGTACGCACAGAATCGCGGACGCAACCAACGTGACACCATTTTATAAGAAAATATCGCAATTCTTATTAAGATCAGTTTTCATCTTTTCTAATCAGTAAACAATCTTCGATTTTCGAAATTTCAGAATAGACGATCTCAATGTTGACTTAATTTTCAGAAATACAAACTCATACTAATAGAAGAATATCAATAGAACTCGTATCTTTTCGTATGTGTAAAAACCTTATCATTTATTGAATATTGCCTTATTCTTAAAAGATCTGAAAATACTATGATTATTACCCTCTTATGATCTCTTATGCTCAGAGGAGGAAACATACCATATCTGGAGAAATCAGTCAAATCCCATAAGTTTAGATCATGCTTCAGCTTGACGTGGAAAGAAGCCATTTATTGTATTATACATCTCGGCTTAAATGAACGTAGAAATGAGGCTCGATGGTGTCAAAACAAACCTCTGAAGTTTATGAACATCTACCGAACATCATACATAAGACCTTTGTGAGATGCCTCCAGCTTTGGAGGGATTTGTCAAACTCTGAGTCTTGAAAGGCTCTGGCGGTCAGAATTTGAGCCTCTCCTTAATCAACCCAGTTTCTCCGAAATCTTAAACCATTAAACCCTAAACCGTTCTTCTTTGGCTGCAGCAGCTGCTTCGATGCCAAGTTGCGTCAGGCGGGCCTGGCCGAGGCTTCATCGCAGGCATTTCGGGATTTGTTTTTTTTGACACCTCTTTTCCGTCCGCATGGTCGGGATTGGGGTCAGGGGTTAAGCGCTATAGGGTTATAACTGATGCAGTAAATCATATCTGCTGATGAGTTAGGCATTCAGATGAGAAGCGAGTTTCGTAAGATAAGCTTGAAACACGGAGTAACCAAACCCGAAGCAGACGTCTCAAACAGAACGGGCGGGCGGGAGAAAGAACAGTGCCCGGTCTAATATAGGGGCCTTAATAACTATCTATACTATTTTGGGGGCTCCTTATTACAAGTATCGTATAGTGGGCCAAAAAACCTATTCTAATTACTAGAGCCCTTACCCTAAACCCTAAACCCCTAAACCCTAAACCCCTAAACCCTAAAACTCTAAACCCTTATATTATCTAAGCCCAAGAACCGTTACCTTCGCCTATCAAAGTCGAGCATTTTCCGGGATCTCCAGTAGTACCCTTTTGCCCTTTTTGTTTTGGGGTCTCCTTATGTTGAGAGTTTATGGGTTTAGGGTTTAGGGTTCTTTATGAAAACCGAAAAGTAGCACACAAAGGGTACCCCTATGATTTAGAAGCAACTGGGACAGAAGCGAAGAGGAATTGGTGAACTCCGGCAGCGAGAGGCTTCGTTGCACCCCATTTGGCTACTGAGGAATGGAGTTTGAAATGTGGTCTGGGCGTTTCTCGGGGTCGCCCCCACGAGTGACAGGACGAATGGGACTTTAGGCAGCAATCCGAGGAACCAGGTCCGGTTCGGCATCGATTCCTCTTCTTGGCTGACTTTTCGCCTCCTTATTATAGTCAATATAGAAACCCGAAAAGTTAAAGTCCCCTAAACCCTAAACCCCTAAACCCTAACTAAGAGCCGACCAGAAGAACGCCCAGGCTTCAGACTGGCATCTTGAATTAGGCTCGGGGTGGGAAGATGCCCCGCACATAGGGTTGAGGGTTTAGGGTTTAGGGATATGCCCTGCCTTAACGCTGAATAACCTACCTTTGTAGGGTTCCTCATTATGATTTCCTTATACAAGTCCTTAAAAAGGTAAGTTATTCCGGCTTAAGGTATATCATAGACCTTAAACCCGAAACCCAAAAAGAAAGCCCTACAGTCCCAAGCCCTAAACCCAGAAATGGCTGAAGATAGGTCATCAACTCTTAGCACTCTGGGCCCTAAGCCTTCAAGCCCTCAGCTTGAACATGACACCCACCAGAAACGGAAAGCCTCACTACCCCTAGGAATCTAAGGACTCATATATTAAGGCTTTTGGGCCCAAAGACCATACTATATAAGGCTATTGGGCTGTTTTGATGCCCAGGGTACACCTACTTATCCCGGACCGCTACAACTCTACCGAACCTTGACGACAAGCCCTAACAGCCCCCGGCAGCCTGAACCCATAGCTGGCCTTGTTATCTTCTTCTTCCGCTTCTTCTTCGGGGCTGGCAGAGGCGTGTCTTCCTGTTCGGTCAGCAATCATAGGGGTCCCTAGCGGCTGATAGGATCCGATGGTTCTACTGGGGTCTACCGGATGTAGGGCAATGTAGGGAATACCTACAGGTTCATGATAAGGGTCAAAGTATCTCGCCATCAAAGACTCCCCCAAAAACTAACGCACGTGAGCACCTGATTACTGGGAGTTTCCGAAGATAGGGGACCCTAATATAGTACCCTAAATAGTAGGATCCCTATTATAAGGACCCCCAAATAAGGTACCCCTAATTTTCGGAAACTCCCTACCATAATCCCCATGATAGAACCCTTATAGATCCCTTATAGTAATCCTTTAAAGAGACCCCAAGGACCCCTAATTTTCGGAAACTCCCATACTCAACACACAAAGGCTCAACCCGAAGTCGCAATGCCCACACGCCAACTTGGAGGATCATGGGACTTAGTAAGTAAGGTTATAAGTACCTTGATTGGGGTTAGAAGTAGTTATAAGTATAGTTACCATAATTATAACCCCAGTTACTAAGTCCCATGATCCTTTAAGAAGTGCCTAGAAGCTAAAGCCTGCGACCCGAAAGTCCAAGGAGCTTTCCAGGTACTTAAAGGCTCATGGGACATAGTAACTACCTTGACCTACCAAAACCTACTTTTTTGTAGGCTCTTATTATAAACCCTAATATGAATTTTATAGGGACTCTACAAAAAAGTAGGTTTTGGAGGGTTAAGGTAGGGTTATAATTATGGTAACTATACTTATAACTACCTATAACCCCAATTAAGGTACTTATAACCTTACTTACTAAGTCCCATGATCCTCCAAGTATTCTTCTAAGCTCAGTAAACCACCTCCCGAAGCACAGACCTGCAATCTCGAAGCCCTCAACCCCTCGACCCCCTAACTCTAACCCGAAACCGCCCAAATCCCGGTCTACCCAAGGTCGTTCCCCCGCATTCTCACAAAGCCAGCATGCGATTCTTTAAACCGGATTGTAACTGCAAAGGCTCCCGAACTTAGCCTTTGACGGCAGTGGGCTATGCAGAGGGACTGTAAGGGGATACGCCTACTAAGTAGGCAGGGCCTTGTACGCCTAAAACCTAAATCTTAAACGTTTTATACGCCTCAAACCCGTCAAGGGAACGGGGGACAATATTATTGATTGCCAACTATCCAGACCTGTGTGCTAGACCCCGCAAAACCCGCACAAACCCTTTAGAACACTTTCCAAACCTTGCCGACTCCCATACAACCATCCGCAGAAAATCGCCAAGCCCTACAATGCACAACCCTGAACCCTAGTAATGCCTAAATGACCCTAAACCCCAAACCCCTGAACCCCAAACCCTAAATTACCCTAAACCCAACAGACCTCTCTTTCACCTGACCCGTGCACCCGGCGACCTGGGTCGTCTCGGCTGCAGCCGCCGTGGAGCCCAGTGCTTCCTAACAGGGGGAGGAAAAGAGAGAGAGAGAGAGAGAGAGAGACATTGACAACAGAGAGTGAGAGGGTGCTAGAACAAGGACATGAAACATGAGAGAAAGAGAGAGAGAGAGACAGATGACAGAGGGAGAGATAGAGAGAGTGAGAGCGATGAGAGAAGAGAGAGAGAGAGATAAGAAACAAAAACACGACAGAGAGAGGCAGAGAGAGATAGAGAGAGTTAGGGTTGCGGGGTCTGAGCTCTGGATGCCGAACCTTCCGACCTGCCCTCTACTCGAGACCACACTTCTGCAGAATCTGGGCATACTGGGCTCCAGTCGCAAACAGAGAGAAGACTTGCACTTCTTAAAAATTCGAAGGATTAACCTTATAGGGTTTAGGGGTATGAGCCAACTCTAACTCTAAACCCTAAACCCCTAAACCCTAAACCCATATATAAAAAAACCCTATTTCATGGGTGAGAGACGAAGATGCCAGAGCACTAGACAACCGATCTCGCCCGGAGAGGAAAGGTTTCTCCTGGGGATTTCTGCACAGCATCCCCTGAGACAAGTTGATGCTCTTGTACACTCGACCCTTAGGGTTTAGGGTTTAGGGCCCTTCAACCCTGCAGGCAAGGCTCTTTTAAATCACCTAACATTCCTCCAAAACGGCAAACCCGAGCCTCCCGCCTGCCCAATGCTTAGAATAGGATGTTGGGTTAGAAGCTGTTAGTATAAGCACACACGGACTTAATAGTCAGACCTCTGTATAGGACCACTTCGACATCTTCTTGCAAGTTCAAGGCACATCCCAATCGACACCGGAGGCCTGCAGCAGATGATGGTTCATGCTAGGCAGGCTCCTATGCAACAGCTGTGAGCAGAGAACTTACGCTTTAGGGTTGAGGTTCGCAGTCATTAGGGCCCTCCCACAGACCGGTATGGACATGGTGTTTGGGGTCCTATGCCGTCCATGCAGCTTAGGGCGTGTAGTCTGAACCCGAACCCCTCCACCCACAAGCCCTAGACCCCTAAAGCCCTAAACAAATAAACCCTAGACCCCTAAAGGCCTAAACCACAAACTCCAAGCCCATAAACCCCTAAACCCACATCCCCTGAACAAACCCCTAAACCCAGGCTTGTATGGGATTGTCGGAGGCTTGGGGTTCCGTGTCCCCGAACCCAAACTCCTAGAAAACCCAAGCCTAAACCCCGAAACCCCAGCACCACGTTGTAGGGTTTAGGGTTTACTTAGGGTTTGTTTGGGGCTTATGGGTTTAAGGTTTACGGTCCAACTATGACAGAACCTTTAGGGTCAGGTCCCAAAGCGTGTGGATGGTGTGGAACTTACAGGCAAGACACCAAAGGCCTACAGCATGCCACGCAATCAGAGGGCTTACCATTTGCCGAGGGACGGCCCGAATGCCCTAACCGGCTAAGCATTTTCCTTGAAAGCATTAGGGTTTAGGGTTTAGATTCTTGCCTGGCCGGGTCAGCACAAACAGTGCAAGCCCGAACCGCCCAAAAGCCTACACTCGCAAGCTCCGGTGGTGAAGCAAGCCCGAGTGCCCGCACAAAATTCCATTCAACGTCGTGCCGCACAAAATTCCATTCAACGTCGCCAACAATCAAAACTCCAAACCCTGAGCCCTAAACCCAGCCTCCCCAAGACCCAACCCTAAATAGTGAACCCTTATGACCCTTATCGAAACCCTAACCCTAAACCCCTAACACCTAAACCCGTAAACCCTAAACCCAGCCCAGCCCAGCCCAGCCCTAAAGCTGTAGTAAACGACACGACGCGATGCGAGCCGTGTATGTTTTGGCACGATGAAAGTCAGAACCTGCTGTCGAAATTGGTTTGGGTTTTAAGGTTTAGGCTGGCGCAAAAACACCTCCAAAAAACGACGACAGTTCTTACTTTTCGTAGTCCAGCCCAGTGCCCAACAGCCCAACCGAGCCCAGTCCCCCCCCGGGCCCACCAATTCCAAACCCCCAGCCCCAGCTCAAGCCCAGTCCGCGGCCAGAGCACAGCTCTCGGCCCATCAACTCCGAAATCAAGTTTAGAAAGAAAGCCTGCTCAAAACGTTTCGCTCGAAACTTATTGGCACCCAAACCCTTCACAATTTCTATAAAGCCCTAAAGCCTCTAAACCCTAAGCCCTATATAACCCTAAACCCCGCATATTCTCAAACCCCGCAAGAAAGAGCGTAGGACAGCCTCGGCGAGAGCCGTGATCTCCGACTCCGCGGCTGCTTGGAGCTGCGCCTGAAAAAAAGCTAAGGGGTTTAGGGTTTAGGGTTTAAGGGTTAGGGTTTAGGGGTTTAAGGGTTTAGGGGTTTAGGGTTTAGGGGCTTAGGGTTTAGGGTATAGGGTTTAGGGTTTAGGGGCGTAGGGTTTCGGGTTTAGAGGCTAGGGTTTACGGTAGCTAGATGATGAGACTTTATGTCTTTTGCTATATATCAGTTTGATTTAACGGATTATCGGGTTTTTGTTAGGTCTTGATGAGTTTTATGAGGGTTTGAAAGGTTTTGTGTTTCTTTTCCTTTGAGGCTGGCTTATTACGTTATGAGCTTTTGATAGGGTTTGGAGGGTGTTAATATAGGGGCCTTCAGTAAGTTACTCGGACTGGGGTTCGGGGTCGGCATAGCGTAATCATCCGCCGACCCTGGCGGCATCCTGGATGGGTTGGAGGTGAAACCTCCCTTTTTCCCTCACCGGCGCGCGCAAGGAAGGGAAGGGGNCTCGCTGCGTTCGAAGCTCGAAGCTACTAATACTACCACTGCTACTACTACTACTGCTGCTACTCTTACTCCTACTAGTACTGCTACTACTACTACTACTACTGCTACTACTACTACTACTGCTGCTACTACTACTACTACTACAGTTTCTGCTACTTCTACTGCTACTACTACTACTACTACTGCTACTACTACTACTACTACTACTACTACTGCTTCTGCTACTTCTACTGCTACTACTACTACTACTACTACTACGACTCTACTCTACTACTACAACTCCTACTACTACTACTACTACTACTACTACTACTACTACTACTACTAGTACTACTAGTAATTGTACGACTACGACTACTACTTCTACAACTCCTACTACTACTACTACTACTACTACTACTACTACTACTAGTACTACTACGCCTACTACTACTACTGCTGCTGCTGCTACTATTACTACTACTACTACTAGCCTGCAACGGATCAACTTCGTCAGATCTATTNCTACTACTACTACTACTACTACTACTAGTACTACTACGCCTACTACTACTACTGCTGCTGCTGCTACTATTACTACTACTACTACTAGCCTGCAACGGATCAACTTCGTCAGATCTATTTGCATCGGCTCAACTTCGTCAGACTTGAATGCAGTGCTTTGCCTTCCAATTTGTCTGCATTTATTATTATTATTACTACTACTACTGCTTCTGCTACTACTACTACTACTACTACTACTAGTACTACTACGCCTACTACTACTACTGCTGCTGCTGCTACTATTACTACTACTACTACTAGCCTGCAACGGATCAACTTCGTCAGATCTATTNGTCGTAGAGTAGCAGCGGGCGTCAGCCTGGACCCCAAAATAAACTCTCTCGTCAACCGCATCGCCCTTTCCTCTGACTCCTACGGGGTCGGCGGCTTGAGCCGGAGGCTCTTAAATTTACGGACTGTGCGGGGATACTACTACTACTGCTACTGCTACTGCTACTACTACGACGACGACTACTCTTGCTGGTCATTCTGACTCCTATAGTAGGCTTGCTGCGTGTGCCTATGTGTTCTGTTGAGTTTCTGCAAAGGACTCATAGATTCTCCATCTTATGAATGAGACAGATAAGGCGGCAAGTGCGGTTATACACCGGCTTGGATATCTTCCGTTCTCTTGTTCACTGGAAACACGCTTCTGTAAACAGCTATTATACAAACGCCCTGTAGAACCCCTATTGACCCACAAATCTTGTGTACCAGGTTTCTCTAGAACTGCCTATTCTTCTTAGAAAATCCTAAGACAAACAGCCTTGTAAAGCTCTTCAACGACACTCGCTCCAGCACACTAAAACCCAAACCCACACCCTCCCTGAACCCTAAACCCCAAACCCCGGAACGACGCTTCAAAGACACGCGCTCCAGCTACTATAGTGGCCTCAACAACTACTAAATCCTTATAATAGCCCGTCTAGTAGCCCTGATAGACCCCTTTCAAGGAACCCTATTCTAAGCTACTGTAGGGCCTTATAATAACTACCTGTACTATTTTGGTGGTTTCCTTATTATGGTTTTCGTATTATATACCCCCAAACCTATTCTAATTGTTAAAACCCCCATACCATATCCTATAATAGACCTTATAGTAGCCTTTATAAACCCCTTTAACGGAACCCCTATTCTAGCGATTAAGGCCCCTATAGTACAAGCCTCCAGCTCTGCGGCTTCCTCGGCCACGGCTTGGATCTCAGCCTCGCCCCAAACGGCCAAAGGCGGCTTCTGCCGATCGGGCTTAGGGTCGTCTTGCCCCAGAAAAGCGCATAAGCATAAAAAATGATAGGAACATCCCATATAAACACCCTTATAATGAAGCCCAATAAGGTAGGTATATCCCTACAAAATGACTGCGCTTATGTGCTTTTGGGGTCCCTAATCTTAGTTCTTATAAGTTATAAGTTGAGCTACAAGGCCCTCATATAGGCTAGGCGGCTAGACCACTGTAGCTATCCGGCTTATAAACCCTTACATTGACATTGAGTTTAGGGTTTAGGGTTTAGGGTTTTTTGAGTGAAAGTGTTGTCTTGGGAACCTTGCTTTCGATTTGTCCAGCTGTGGGTTTTAGCGGCTGGGCTCAGCTGGCGGCCACGTTTCGCAGTGCTGGGCTGGGCTGCCCTGGGCTTCCCACCTTGCTTTCCATCTTTCGGGGATCCGAGGCTCTGGCGGCTGAAACTGCCGGCTTCAGCGGTTCAAGGTGAAGAAAGACACACAACTTCTATGTGTTCGATTCTTGAGGGATTCAGGTTTCGGACTCGGATCATCGCATTTACGGTGTGTTTGCCTTGTTGCAGTGTTGGTGTTTGCTCTTTTTGTTTGCTGCATGGCCTTGGACCACCACGGGGGACCGTGTGCATGTGCTTAAGCCCAAAAACTTTAATAGGTGCGTTTGCTCTGGAGTTTTGGAGCTACGCGCTGCCAGCAGCATCGGAAGTTGGTGCCCGCGGCCCAGGGCTTCTGTGTCGGAGACTATAGGGGCCGTAATAATTCGAATAGGGTTTTGGGGCATATCATGCTATAACTCTGATAAGGAACCACCACAATAGGATTGGTATACAACTACTCAGGCCCCTATATTAGGTTGCCTTCTGTGAGGATCGGAGCAACTTCCAGCTCTCTGCATGACATTGCACCCGTAGACTTCCTGGTCCTCTTGCATGTGACGCAACATCTGAGCTGACTCCGGGTCTAGGGGTCTTTATGGGTCGAGGTTGTGGGGGTTGGGGGGTTAAGGTTCGGGGTCCAGGGTTTTGAAGGGTTCAGGTGTCTCGGTTTGGTGACCGGTTGAGGGTCGAAGGTTCGGGGCCTTGGGTTGAGGCTTAGCAGTTTCGTCCACGTCTCCGACATTGCGGTCAACAGCATTGTTGTTGTTAGCACCAAAACGACTGTGACAGTGATCTCAATTATTTCTGCCACTCAGCTTTCCTCGGTTTCAATCATGGCCCACCCTAAACCCTAAACCCTGAACCCTAAACCGAATCATGGCATGTTGGCCAAAACTGCAAGTCCGCTCGACGGGACTTGGGACCTACACGACAATGAGCACCCACACCCNCCCCCCCACCCTCCCGCCGTTGGTCAACCCTGAAAGCTGAACCAAGAGCCTTCTTGTATAGAGGCCTCAATAAGTACCTATACTATAGGGTTTAGGGTTCCTTTAAAGGGGTCTATAAGGGCTACTATAAGGGCTATGATAGGAATTTAGAAAAAGGCCTCATAATTACCTACACTATTTTGGGGGTTCCTTCTTGTAATTCTAGTGTAATGGGACATAAAACCCTATTCTGATTATTAAGGCCCCTTTTTTAAAAACTCGAAAGTGCAAACCCCCAGCATTATCCGAAGCTCGAGACACTGCACCGGCTTAAAGCAGCAGCCCATCCATGTAAATCCGCTAGGCTCCCTAAACCCTAAACCATAATTTAGACGCAATGGGCTTTGGCCCGGCCTCAAGATCTCTTCCATCATCATCCTGCTCAGGTGGTGCGGTGACATGAAGCTAAGTTTCTGTAGGTTGGTGCTTACAGTAATATATGGGGGCCTTAGTATCCTTAACCGTTTGCGCCGAACCAGAACAACAGGGATTAGATCAACAGGGCTTATATGTAAAGGGCCCAAAACCTTATTTATGTTCGTATTTGGCAAACTTTGTCTTTATTTG
>BGNK01002041.1:1465-63634 GCA_003297005.1 Symbiodinium sp. clade A Y106
AGTCTTCCCATTTCTCAAGCTCTCCATGATACACTGGTGGCGGGAACAATTTGATCTCTCCGCCAATCCCTCGGGTTCCAAACTCCATTCTGTCTCAGTCCCTGATTCCAGAGCCGAAGTTCCGCTACCATGCAAAATTCAATGATACAATTCACACTCCAGGGGATACCAGAGATCAATCACTTTCCCCAGTCACTCTCAAGCAGACATTCCTTTGTGACGTCAAGCCTTGGTCCAGTCTTGAGCCAATGCCATTCGGCATTGTAGCATTCTCAAATGCATCATGACATTAAGGTGCATCATTGGGCTCGTGTCATTTAACAGAGGGAGAGAGAGAGAGAGCCCGTGCACTTGCGCACGCATCGCAGCACATGGAATAAGTGGACGCCACAACAACCTGCGTCGGAAGAACCGCAAGCCCCCCACGGCTGGATCTCCAGCATTCAGAAAGGAGATGACAGCGCTCGGTTTCGCGCAGAAGCTGGGCTACAGGCTGTGGATGATGGCTTCCTGGGCTAGACCTCATCGTCGGCAGTCGTCAAGATCTGGGAGCACAATCACCCAGTGTCGGCGTCGGCATCATCGTCGTCGTCGTTCGTTGTGGTCATCGTTGGCAGCACCATCATCACCATCATCTTCGTAGTCGTCACCATCAGGGTTATCCCGCAGTCACCATCTTGACAAGATGTCATTTTGTTTCCTCACCCGCGCAGCATTGTCCGCCTCTGTGCCACCGTCTGCATAACTACTGAATGACGATGATGATGATGGTGATGGCGATGATGATGATTATGCTGATGATGGTTATGATGATGATGATGGTGATGACGACGACGATGATGGTGATGATGACAAAACTGGTGATGGTGATGGTGGTGATACTGCTGCCACTGAAGATGATGATGATTCCATGGCCATCTGCATGAAGATCATCACCAGCAGCAGCATCAGCAGCGACAGCAGCATTGTCATCATCAGAGATGGGTGTGTTGTTGCTTTCGTGCTCCGGGGTGTTCTAGACTTCATCAGAGATCGAACCCGCAACCCACTCCCGCAAGCCTAACTCCAAAGGCTCTCTTGGGCTTTCGGGCTCGGGACTCGTTCTCTGGGAGCTTCGCTGGGTTGCGGACTTTTAAAGTTTTGAGGTGAGGCTTTCGCATGACAGCACACCTCAAGGGCTACGAACAATGCCTGGGAGATATTGTTGAAGCCAGCGGAGCATCGGGCAACTGGAGCACATGTTTCCAGATGGAACCGAGCCACAGATTTTTGGCAGCAGCGGCCACTTCGGCCCGCGCGGCGCGGTGGCGTGCCCGGACGAGGAGGGCGAAGCCGATGCTGGAACAAGGCTTTCAAAGCGGCCGAAGAGGCGCACTTGACTCGTATCGTTCAGGTGGGAGATGAAAAACCACTGAGACCACACCTGGGGGGACGTGAAAAACGGAAGCCGAGAAGGAAGAGCTCGGCGACGCCATCTTACGTGAATTCTGGGTTTCGCAGCTCTTAGCTTCTCTGGATGGTGTAAAGCTCAAACTAGTAGCAAAGTTCGAATTAGCAAGTTCGGCCTCAAAGCTGAGATGCTCCATTCCCGAAGCCCCAGACCCAATAATCTCAGACTTCAGAATTTAGGCCGCAGGGAGTGCAGACTAGGATGTAGGGTGCAAGATTCAGTCAGGTTCTCATGTGACCTGGAAGGCATGCTTGGCAGCAATTGCCGGTGCCATGCGCGCCCCTCTACAGTGCGCTGCCAGCATCTCGTTTCGGGGCTAAAGAAACTCGGTGTTTCCGGGCAAGGGCACATGCAGACTCGAACTTTCCAGCCATGGAGTGCCAGCTAGAGTCTTAGAGTAGTGGGTTCAGGTTTACATCAAGCTTTAGTCTTACTTCCAAACCTCCACACACCCTGAAACCAATGGCGCACCTGCTGGACATCCGAAACCCCCAACCTACTTCTTGGGACTGTTAAAATCGACACCTAGGATAATTCGGGCGGAACTCAGAGCCCTAAACCCTAAGCCCTAAACCCTTGGTGTTCCAGCCCAATGGGCATTCCCCAGAGACCTTGTGAAGCTGGAGAAAACTAGCGACAAAAATAAAACAAGCCTAAACCCAAAACTAGCCCTTAAGCCGTCCTTGGCTTCTGTGGCTGTTGGGTCTGTTTTCGGGTGAACTTGAAGACCCGACTTGTTTGACGCCCGAAATTGGTCCTCTCCTTGAAGGTCGAGGAGTAGGGCATGTTGGCATACTACAACGGCTTCAATTAGGGTAGGGTTTTGTTTTTTGGGTTTAGGATTCAGGATCTAGGGTATGAACATATGGGGGCTATAGCAGGATATGCAACTTCTTGTGATTCAAACCTCCTTTGAAACCAAAGTTGCGTGAGTCGGTGTTGGCAAGCGCCCGGGAAGTCGAGAGTTTTGAGCGACAGAGGGACGTGCCTTGGATAGACTCTAAGCCCCATCTCCGCCTGAGCCACAATCCCTAAACCCTGAACTCCGAAACCCTTCGTGGAACCCATATAGAACCCAAATCAAATCCCACAAGACCCTTGAGGTCATTGGAGCGGGCAGCTCATTGACCACTGCCTCCTGCCTCCTTCTCAGCTGCTGGAAGCTTTCACTGGGGTTTAGGATTTACTGTGGCATGTGAGGGACTTTGTGGCGGTCTTTATCATGGCTGTACCTCAACAAGGGTGTGGTAATGGTGTTATAGGCACTTTGTAGAAGTTCCGAAGGGTGTTCATACTGCTTGCGTGCCCTACTCATGGCGAGAAATCCCCAAATCTGCCAGCAGAGCCATAATTTGATGGTCCTAGCGCGTTCTGGGTCAGCCATGGTCTCAAACAGGCTTACACCCGAAAGGTTCTTCAAAACAATAAAACACAAGGGCCGGGATAGCGTGTGGTTGCCCATCCATCCCTGCAGTCCCTACACACACATATATGTATCTATCTGTATATATAAACATATATATACATGCTTATGTGTATATTTATATATTCATACATACAGACAGACAGACAAACAGACAGACAAGCAGACAGACAGACAGACAGACAGAGATACACACATGCACACACACACATACACGTACATACATATACATATGTATAGACACGTACACAAGGGTTGTTTGCTATATATCTATATATATACACACACACTCACGTGGTGATCATTTCTTCATGTAGTTGTTTGCTTATTCATGTATTCAGCTGTCTATCTCTCTATCTATCTGTCTATCTATCCATTGATCTACCTATCTGTATACATACAGATATAGATCAGATTATCAGTATATATATATACACACATATTTACAGATACAGACATTGGATATAGATGTAGGCGATATAGACCCGCGTGAGTCATAATGCACCTCCGTTTTGAGTCTTCCGAGGGGAGGAGGGTCAAGAAACAGGGGTCTGCATTCAAATCCCTGAACTTCACCGAGACCCTGTTCAATTATCCCAAAAAGGGTTGGCTTCTGCAAGGGACCCCTGTATAAGGGGTGTGATGTAGCCTGTGCCCGAGGAAACCCTTTTAAGACCCGTCAGCTGCAACCCTCAAGAACCCATCTGGGAGCCCGGAAACCCTTTTCACAGAACCCCATGTAGGAACACTAAAGCCGAAACCCCTGTCGACCCGTAGACCATGCTTTGCTGAGGCGTGGTGATGCGAAGCCCCTGCCTCAGCCATGGCGTTCGCATGCAAGCGGTGCGAGGATTGGGATTTGTGGATCTGGGAGTATAGGTTTGGGCAGAAGGATTTATTTGTTCAGGGTTTGGGGTTTATTGTTCAGGTTCACAGTCAGTTTGGGTGTAAGAGTTGTAGGGCTGGGCGGCTTATGGTTGAGAGACGTGTGGTCTGAAGGACCGACTGTGTTTTGTTTCAGAGCTTGGTTAGTTCTGGTTTAGTTAGCGGGCTCGACTTCCCGAAACAGTGACATACAGTGACTCACAAAGTATGCGGCGCAGGGAGTTGGAGCACAGGAACAGGAAGAGCCAGGCTAGAGGGTATAGCATTGAGGGCATAGGGTTTTCTCGGCTCTTAGTTGGGAGCCTCGTTCAAGCCGAATGGATATATCAAGTGTTCTACACATTCTGAACATCCTTGCCAAGAGCCGAACGCCAACAATGAAGTTCCGCCAGGATAACATCGGTAGCAATAGTGCATCTCACAAGACCTTGACACCTCCACAGGCAGCAACAATGGAGCCTGCTGCGATCCCTTTAGCTTGCACCTCTAAGTAGTAAGCAATGCCTGCCTTGTTTCACGTTGGGATCTAATCTCTTGATATACAATGCCTTCTTCGGTTCTTGGAAAGTCAGGGTTAACATATTTATAACTTCCAGACCCCGCAAAATCCCGGAGCCTAGCAGCCTGCAACCAGGATCCGGATATCCCACTTCGACGTGTTTCACACGGATGCCAGTGATCACCTGCCGTTGGTGATCGACCTTGAGATAGACTAGGTCGGGCGGCGGTTCCCTGTTATGCCTGTAGTATGGGGCTTGCTTAGCAACGCTGCATAGCAGGAAAAAGGGTACCCGCAAAATTATTCCTCGTGTGGCATGCGAGACTGAAGTGGCACTCTCACAGAAGCTCTAAGGGGATATCCCGACACGGGAGTATGTTTCAATAGCTTGTGTGTGTGTGTGTGTGTGTTTGTGTGTGTGGTGTGTGTGTGTGTGTGTGCGTGTGTGTGGGGCTTGTTTGTCCCGTAGTTTAGTTAGTTCGGCAGATCCTATCCCGATATCCTAATCATCAGACTCGGCATCGTTTGAAACCTCATTCCCCAGCCCCAATGTCCAAACCCTAAACCCCATCAGCGTTGAAATGCCTATACCCTATACCCCCTCCATCAACCCGAGATCAGCCTCATTCTGCTTTGCTCCTGCGTCAGCACGGGTCACGGACGCTTTACTTGAAGTAGGGGTTTCTTTATTAGGAGTCTCGCGGTTCAAGCGTCCTTTTGTTTCAAGGTCGCTATACGCGGTGAAGTTCCACAGACTCAGGATACTCGGGTTCGCACGGGCAGTTTGAGGGATGAGCTGCTCTTGAATGGATTCAAACACTCACGCGCTTGGCAGAGTCATTGTGAGAATCAGCCAAGTCTCAATCGATTGACGAATGCTAGCTGCCGAGGATCCTCAGAGCTTGATGTGGCTACGTGTATAGGCCATTAGAGTATGATTTTGGGTTCTATTATACTAGAGTTACTAGAACATGAAGCTAGCTCGGGGTTATATCGTACGAGGATGCAAAGAGTCCAATGGGATATCATATATGGATGCTTGTGCGGTTTCGGAGAGCTAGAACGGTTTGGGTACGATCGCAGAGATTGCCCTTCAAAGTTTTTAGTATGTTGTTGCAGAAATGCTGCTGGAGCCTCAGCACAGATGGGAACGCAGTGCGAGAGGAGCTGAAAAAGAGCGTCACGAATACATGACACAACGCCAATACTGCAGGATGCGACCCTGGCCCCTAGCCTTTACTTCCGTAAAAAATCGGAAAAACCTAAGCGTATTGAATCCGTACAACCGAAAAGCCAGCAGACACAGCCTAGAAGACGAGCCTATGCCGTGGGGCAGTGGGCAGAGCCCAAACATGAATTCAGAACTCTAAGAACAAGCAGAGATATATACTCTCCATTATATCCCGCTTTGAGTAAGTACGGTTTGTAAGGTACCTTAGCCCGAATCCTATCCCACAGTCCTCCAATGACTCCTCAGCCTCACCATCAGATGTCGGGGCTTTTACGCTGAGGTGCTATACTCAGACAGCTTAGAATAGATTTCCTTGCAGAGGAAGTAAGTCAACCCGAGTCCCAGGCCGAGCCTCATACGCGAGGGCCGGCACTTGGCGAATCAGGCCAAACGTGTTCAGCACATGCCCGGGACCTCAGTGACTGAGGAGCAGTGGAGCTACTTTAGTGAATAACCAGTTCTTTTCGGTAACGTCATAGTGTGGTTGCAATGTCTTCTGGGTAGTACCGGCTATCTATTACAGGTATCTATCCCTCTTTATACAAGAGTAGAAACTCTCTCTCCTTCCCTCTCCCTGCTCTCTCTCTCTCTCTCTCTCCCTCTGTAGGTGCATAAAGGCTGCCGTGCACACACACACACACATTAATCCCCTCAGCACGGGGTACTCCATAAGGCCCCCACATCACCCTCCTGGGTTGTGTTTACGACTTCTTTTTTCGGTCTTGACGTAGCATCAATCCAACTGTGTTGTAGGCCTCAAGTGCCTCACCACCCCAAAAAATCCAACACTCCCAAATCTTGAATCCTACACCCTACAGCACCTTGAGCAGGGGACATCCCAAAGGACCCCTTAAAGCCTTAGAGGAACCCTAAACCCTTTTAAAAGACTATACTGAGGGCTTTGGAGGAGCCCTAAACCCTACTGTAAAAAAAAGAGTCCAATGGTAAAGGGAACCGATAGAGTGCTCCTTAAACTTGTAACCTTAAACCCTACACTGCAAAATCCCACAGCTAATACTCTTGGACTCCTAGGCTAAACCCAAACCCCCCAAAGCCCTAAACCATCACGCGCATGGCCCATGGATATGGGTCCCTAACACTCCTTAACATCATTTCTGAGGGTTCCTTACTTTAGCTATACCATAAAGGAGCCCAGTACCCTATTGAAACTATTAAGGCCCCTATACAGATCCCTTATAGAACCCTTGGAGAAACCCTCATAATACTCTGTAAGGTAACCCTATTCTAATTATTAAGGCCCCTATATAGCTCCCTTTATAGAAGCCTTAAAGGACCCTTATAACACCCGTCAAAGGAACCCTGTTCCAGTTATTAAGGGTTTTGTGGTACCTTCAAAGAACCCAGAGACTCCAATATCCCTTATGTCAGCAATATTCCTTAAATTATGGTAGGATCCCTAATATGATTTGAAGAATATTCCGGAATTAAGGGATATTCGAGTCCCTGGGAAAGCCTTAAGAGTACCCTTTAAAGGAACCCTGTTCCACTTATTAAGACCCCCCTGTGGTACCTTCAAAGAAAGCCTCAAACCAGGCCGGAGCCCCACGTGCAGTTCGCCAAAACTGAGACCGCCACGCTCGGAGCTTCCGCCCCGGCGAAGGGTTCCGTTTGAAGGGTCCCCTTTAAGGCTCCCTGCATTCTTTAAGGGCCCCTTTAAGGCTCCCGGTATGGTTTTTAGGGGGTATGGGCTAAGGCTAAGGGTTCTATTCAGAGTTCGTTTCAAGGGTTTAGGGTTGAAGGTTTAAGGTTTGGGGGATTCTTAAGTGTTCCTTCAGGTTCAAGGTGTAGGGGTTCCTTCAGGGATTTTTGATTTTTGCGGATTTCACAGCGTCCCTTCAAGGGGAGGAGGCTGTTAGACGCGTTTTTCTGAACCCTAAACCCCAAACCCTAAACCCTAAACCCTGAGGGTGTTGGGGTTTAGATTTCATGGGTTTGGGGCTCCGGGGTTGCGTAGGGCTTAGGAACTGCATTGAGGTTTATGAACTCATGGGCTTGCCGGGGGGCACTGGGAGTTTGCGAGGTTAGGTTTTGCAAAATTAGGAGGGGCCGTTGAAGGGTTTGGGTTCCTAAAGCGTTCTAAAATCTCAGGTGCAGCTTGGGTTTGGGGTTTCGGGACTTCAGGCGTACCTTCGGTCCGAAGCAGTGGAAAGCAAAGATGTCTGTCTAGGCATTTTTGGATGTTGTTCCTACTTTTGAGGGGTGTATGTAGCAGTTTTAGTATCGGGGGTTTCGGGTTTTCGATTTTTATTTTTATTTTTATTTTTATTATTTTTTTTTTTTTTTTGGGGTTTGGTTTCCATGGCGATTATGAGGCTATCTTCATGGTTTCAGGTCTAAGTTTAAGTAAACCCTTAACCGTACAACNGGGGGGGGTAGCGTGTTCGAGGTTTGAGGGCTCCAGTGGTTTTCGGTCTTAGAAAGTTCTGGCACAGGGCCGGTGAGCTAAAGGTGTTAGTTAGTATGCTACAAAGTGCTACAAGCGCCTTGACAGTAGAACAGTGTTTTGTTCCAGGTTATCGTATACACTTTCAGCAACAAAACCGCAAGTGAGGTTTGGCGCTGAAAGTTCGAGGGGTTTTAGGTGTGAGGGCTTTGGGACGTTCGTGCTTTGGTCGTTTTCGGGTCTACAGGTGTGAAGTGTTCTTTTCGGGTTCAGTGTTTAAGTGTGTACGCTCTAGGGTTCAGAGCGTGAGGTTGAGGGGTTGCACTCTTGGAGTTTGCATGGGTTTTTTTAGCTGCAGGCGTCGGTTCATCGAGAAGTGCCACGAAAGGTAATTCGTCCTGCCCGAAAGCCTAAACCCCTCTTGAACACCCAAACCCTGAAGCCGTCCCCCAAGTATGGTTGACCATAGAGATAAAACCGTTAAGAACAAGTATATGTATGAATAGTAGTCATAATCGTCATTGTAATTAGCAAATTTGATCGTGTAAACAACTACTGTTGACCATGTTGAAACCTTTACAGAGTCACGCTGCTCCCAGATCCTATGACGAGTATTGCTATGAACAATATGACTAGTATCAACCATATTCAGTTATTCAGTTGTTTTTTCAGAGACCTGAAGATCCGCCTAAACCCTAAACCCAACACCCTAAACCCACAACCCCAAAACCCTAAACCGATCCCTGGTCGAACTAGGCCGGCTGGCGGAAGGTTCAGAAGCGAGCCAGGCCGTCTTGGGTGTACTAATGGCGACCGAAGAAGCAAAAAAAACAATACTTTGGGGTGCTTATTACGAGTAGACTTCTACTAGAATATACCAGCCCCCTAAACCCTAAACCCCCCAAACCCCCAAACCCTAACCCCCCTAAACCCCCTAAACCCCCTAAACCCCCTAAACCCCTTAAACCCTAAACCCTAAACCCTAAACCCTAAACCCTAAACCCAAACCCTACTCTGAGCGCTGAGGCCCCCATGTTACGTCGTATAGGCTTTGCAGGGTGTGGATGCTCTGGGGTCCTGGAGTTATAGGGACCTTAAGGGAGGGTGGTGCAAGAGAGGAGGGTACCGGGGATCTTTAGGGAACCTTAAGGGAACCTCAAGGAGCACTAGAGAGAACTAGGGATTTAGCAGGTTATCCACCCCCCTTGGAGCCCCCTCCCATAGGGATACCATAATACAGGGTATGAGGTTTTTTAGAGCTTGACTGTTTTGGGGGGTGCTTAGGGTAGATTTTGTAGGGCGTTTGGGTACGGGTGTAGGGGTTGTAAAGGGGGGTTGTGAGGGGTTTCTCTAAGGGTCAGACAGGGTTCTATTGTTCAAATCTTCACTGATTGAGGCCCCGGTGTAAATTAGCCCGATGGAAAAATTGTATGACATGACTTACTATCAGGAAGCCCTAAACGCCAAACCCTATAACCTCTAAACCCTCACTCCCATAAACCATAGTAGCCCCAGGCCCTAATCCCAAATCCGATAAATCCTGCTTTCATAACCCAGAGGCTCCATATACACTGCTATTGTGGAATTAGGTCCCCAAAACCATAATGAGGATGGTCTTCTAGGGCCTCATTCCATAATAGTAGCGTATATGGACCCTCTGGGTAAACAGTCAGGGATCCTCGGGTTTCTTCGGTGGAACACCAATACCGTAACACAGGAACCATGCTGGGTTTAGGGTTTGCGGCTTGGGACTTCTGGCAGCGCCACAGAGTGTCCTTTCTGCTCCAGAACTCTGTGGACATGCAGGCCCAAACCGTCTCACAAGACACTGTAAGACCTCCTTACAAGGCCATAGCCATAAACTTCAATACCCTAATGCAGACCTCTGATGGATAACACCCCTCTCCTGGTTGTACCATTCCGAGGAAAGCGCGTCCAAGCAGGGACGCGCTTCGGGCTCAAGGTAATGAGGCCATAGTCACAGTCGCTTTGCAATCACTGAAACCCAACCCGAACCCAGAGAACCCGATACCGCTTAATTACGGAATCTACCTTAGATTATAGTGGCCTTAATATGTTGATTTAAGGTATATTCCTTAATTAAGGTGTATTGGGATCTCTGGGAAATTGCCGGAGGCCTCGAATTCGAAGATCGTTTCGGCAGTACGAGATCGTTAGTCGGATGCCCGGGGCGGAGCAGGGGCGGTTCGGGGTTTAAGGCTTGCAGGGTCGGGTTCGAAGATGATCCATTTCAAGCTTTCTCTTGCTTTTGGCGTGTATTCTGTTCTGCTTAGTGCTTGTGGATTTCATGGGGTTTTGTGTACGAGAGAGATTGCAGTGTCTTCCCACGAAGCAATCCAAACCGCATGGTTCTGCAGCGTTTTGCAAAGGCTTAAGTTGCAACATCGTTGATAGACACGGTTCACTAGTCACTAGCCAATACGGCACAAACGCTTTTTAAACTCCATGCCCTGAAACTGCTTGAACATCTGAAATTCTACCTGACTATTTTCGGCACTAAGGGAAAGGCGGTTCATTTGTCATTGGTCAGTGAGGCTTGAATAGTCTGAATTTTGTGTACAGGGTGTATGCCTTGAACGGGTGAGGGCCTTATGCGCGAAGGCTTCCCAAGGTTTATGTAGGCTGCAGGTCTTAGAGCCCCAAAGTCAAGCACATGTTTATCCGTGTCTGAGCCATATAAATACTTTGAGAATTTGCAAGCGGGAGCCAAGGAAGCCTGCAGCAGGCAAGCTCTTCAAAGTAGAACCAGCGAGACCACTTTCTTGGGGCAACCGCATGAAGCAGTAGAACACCTACAAAGAAAGCCACGAAACCCTGACCATGCCTACAAGCACCCGAACAGAAACACTTAAGACCACAAGCAAGCCCTAAGGCAGATAATCAACCCTAAACCCTAAACTCTAAAGCCCTGAAGCCACAAGCCTAAACCTCAAGCCCTGAAGCCGCAGACAAATCTTTATCTGTGTGCAGTCGTAAGCCTACCCAGAGAACCCAATACCCCTGAATTAGGAATATACCTTAACTTATAGAGGCGTTATAATATTATGATTTAAGGTATATTCCTTGATTAAGGGGTATTGGGATCTCTGGGTAACCCCCTCAAAGCAGCCTCATAGGATCCTCAAAGGAACCCTGATACACAAGCGGGGGGACAAGATCTGGCAACACCCCAAACCCAACCCACAGCCCTAAACCCTAATTCCTAAACCCTAAACCCGAACCCCTAAGCCCTAAACCCTAAGCCTTAGAGCCAAAAAACAACACGCAACTGACAAAAATCCAGGCCTCAGCGAGGAAGAGGTCGACTTCTTTGACTTCCTTTACCTCATGAAGCATCCGGGGGGGAGGGGGTTGTGGGGGTCTACAACGGTTTAGGGTTTAGAGGCTGCGGCTTAGAGCCTTCGGTGTTTAGGGTCTTTCAGGGTTTTGGGCTTGCAGTTCCTTGAGGGTTAAGTTATATAAATCTTTCTTGAGGGGCGCTTTGCAGGGTACAGGGTTGCTGGTCTTCGGGTTTTGAGAAGCACCCGGGTCGAACACAGGGGCTTTATCAACTGCCATGGGACGTTCGTGCTTTTTGTTACGTCGTGTAATTACGTACGGGCTGTAGGGGTACGCATTATGACTCATGATGAAGCACCCGAGCCGGCCAGTATTCCGGTTTTTGGGGTGTTCATTAAACCAGTGTGTTATAAAGGCTTCAGGTTCTGGGGGTTTAGGGGTTCAGCGTACAGGTACAGGAGTTATTTGGGTGCAGGGTTTGGGTTCAAGGTTTAATGCAGGTCATACGACTGGTATAGGCACGATTCGGTTTATAGGGTTCGGTTGCATAGGGTTGGCATACCTTTGTGGAGCCACTTCTGTACCAGTGTCTCTCTCGATGGTTTGCGCCACTTTGTTCTTTTTCTAAAGCTTCATACTGCTCAAACAGGCCTTTGGTTCCAACCTGAAGTTTCTTGTAATTCGACCCAATTCTGGGATCATAGTATGAACTTAATCAAGGTGTCAAGGATTGCTTGTCACATCTACCCGTCTTGACGATCCCTGCATTTGCTTACATGCATATCTCTCTATATATATATATATACACGAATATAATATATTTGTACTTACAGACATACATACATATGTACATGTATGTGTGTATGTATGTATATTTATACATATACATACATATATTTATATATATAGAGAGAGAGAGAGAGACAGAGAGAGAGAGAGAGGCATGCACGATTCCCTCAAAACCAGAGCGTTTTCCGTCCCTACTGGTCCAGGTTCGTGCGGCAGAAGTCGCGGGAGGCCCTAGCCGCCACTGTGCTGTGTTGAACCGTTGAGGGACTGACTGAGGTTGGGTGTAGAGGAGCTGGTATTAGCGAGGTTTCGGCCCAGGTTCGGGAAAGGTGCCCTTCCTTGTACTTGTGTGGAGAACGTGCTGCATCTTGTCAGATCCAAACAGAGAAGCTCCGCAACCTGTTCTTGAAGTTGGATAAGGACCGCTGCTTGGTTTTAGGCTCAGGCTGTCAGGTTGTGAGCTTTCTGGCGAATTGAGCCGTAATTAAAGGTTTGCAGATGTAGACACGTACCTGGGAGTACATACATGTAGTCAGACGTTAAGCTGTACACAGGGCAAGCCCAACAGCAAAACTATGCTTGTTGTAGTTACGGTCGAAGCCTCATCCCTAAACCAGAAGGCCGCAAACCTCTAAGAAAAAGATATTACTAAATTCTAAAGCCCTAAAACATATCGCTCGTAAACCCAGCTCCCGCTACCCCAAAGGCCTTTGAAGGTGTATTTTGAACAGATGCCGCCTCTTTATCACAGTATGGGATGATTGCCTTGGCAATAGTTGGCTCCACCAGAATAGGCAGGGACCTCAGGAATTTTCAGTGATATCACTGCACCTGCACTGTTTCCAGGGTTCAGGGTTTTGAGTTCTGTGTTTGTGATTGAAGTTAAGTCTATTGCTTATAATCTATAATGATTCCTTCCTTGCGCTTCTTATTTTCACGAACCTTGTTCCAAATTGCCTTGACAAGGAGCAGAAATTATTGTCAAGGTGCCTTGTGGCCAGTCTCAGTCTGAACTATTGCTTCTATGTCTCACAGCCACCTGTCGTGTGTTTGGAATCCAGTAGTCGTGAAGCGTTTAGACAGCAGACCGTGGATCAGCCATACCTCCCACATGTATTACACCGTGAAGACATTATTCCCAAAGACCGCAATGGGCGTGATCTTCCAGATGTAGGAGTCAATGTTCTAATCTCACGATTCGAGTGCAGGCTACGGGAATTTCAGGGTTTCGAAAATTTGAGACTGCTGGTCATCCTGCCAGGAATTGAATTCGGGTTTCCGAGTTTGGATGTCGGGTTGTAGGGTTTTGGCTTGAGGGTTCGGGTTGTAGTGTTAAAGGTTGGGAGTTGAAGCGGTCGTATGGGTTGTGCGTAGCACTGTCAGAAACCTGACCGTCTAAGGCCAAGGCTTACTAAGAGATGTCATGCTTGCTGGGACTGCGAGAGACTTATAGGCTATGTAAAGGGGCCTTTAGTCAGGCCTGAGAAGCAGGATCCTTTCTTCAAGGACCCCTAGTTTAGATGTTGCAGAAACACCCTTCCAAGAAGTGTTCCCGAGGTTGCAGAGAATCACCAAAGGCACATGATTTACTTGATCATCAATTTTACAAAATGCCCCAAGTGTTTGCGGTTGTATATCGAAAAGATATGAATGGTTCAGAACGGAGAGCCTATCATGGGACTATCAATGGCTAATTATTTGTTGTTCGTAGATGTGTGTCCTGTTGTCAGCGGCAGCGGAGCCAGCTGATTTGTCACAGAAGCTATCACCACCTTCTCTTGTGCCTTTGTTGAGACGATTGTCCTTTCTCTGCGTTAGCTTTTAGGTACACAGGCAGCTCCAGAGTCAGTGCCAGGTGTGTAAAAAAGAGACCGAGAAGGTCTTACATCAGGGTTATGACCAAGGTTGATTGTGGTAGTGCCTTCGTGCTGCAGCTGTTGGGCTTATATGCAGGTCATTGAGGGCCGACAGCATGCTCAATGTAGAAAAATGAGTAGTAGTTGGTCGAGATCCATAATTATTCTGTGCAGATCAAGCATGATTGCAGGGCCTTTGCGTTGCCGGGTGCTTCAACTTGCACGCTTTTAGCTACAGCCATGGCAATCAGGTGCCTAAGGCATCTGCTTCTCTTGGCGCTTTGGCGGCTGGGTGTGGCGCAAGACACAAAAGCCAGCTTGGGGTCACTTGGTTTGCACTGCCGACGTTTGCGGTCTGCATGGTTTGAAGGCTTCGGGGTTGAATGTGTGCAGCTTATGGTTTGAAGTTGGGGGAAGTTGTTTTTTTTTGGGAGCCTTCCCGAAATGTATGAAAACGAAAATCTCAATCCGGAAGCCCGAAGTTATAGAAACTCGGTTTAGGGTTTAGGGTTTAGGGCTCTTTTGACTGGCTGAGAAGTCCCGAGCCCTAAGAAGCCTTGCTCAGGATTGGAGTGGGAAGCAGATTGGACTCAGTGTTTGATTCGGCCGATGCCGACCAGGACAGCGAATTCGGTGTTTAGGGGTTTGGGGTTTAGGGTTCAGGGTTGGGCTTAGAGTTTCGGGTCTAGGGCTTCAGGGCTCAAGCTTAGAATTGACTCTTTTCGGGTTAGTCGATGTCGGGGCCACCGCCAGAGAAGCCATGGAATCCAGACCGACAGTCCGCCTCCACAACAGCGACGGCTAGGCCCTTCTCCTCTTTTCGTTCGGGGCTCCTCCCGACCCTCGCGAATCCTGCCGGAAAGGGGCCCACCAAAGCCCGATAAGGGCCCATAGGGTTTAGGGTGGTTGAACCAGCTGAGTTGAGCTGGGTGGTTTGGCCTGGTGTGCGAATGTGAACTGTTGGTGTAGGCCCCCAAAAAATGGGCCGTTGCTGCACTTCGCAGAGCACTGAGGGCTGGACACATCTATACAGCACACCACTGCCGACATTACCAGCAATCCGAAACCGCAAAACCTAATCCCATAAAGCCCCAGAAGCCCTTTTAGTTACGTACTATAGCTATAAACTATAAACCCTATAAGCCCTATCAAGCGCTATACAGCTCGAAGCCCACCGGGAGGATGGCGTGCTATCTCAGGGGGAGATGACAGTCTTCAACCAGCAAGGTGGGGGGGGGGGAGGTGTCTTGAAGCTCGGGGTAGCTTACGTAGGGGTCCTTATAGTAAGCCTTCTATCAAAATCCCGCCCCAAAGTAGGCGTACCATGTTCGTTATGCCGGAATCTTTACAGCTTAGAGTAAGGATCCTTTATAATCTTTCAAAATCCGTAAACCCTATAAGCCCGAAAACGCCAGGCGAAGCGCTGGTCGGCAACTTCGCCCTCGTCAAGCCCTTTGAGGTGCGGAGGGAACCTGTAATTGTAGCCCCGAAGCCAGGGCTTCCGGCTCTAACAGGACGGGATTTAGGGGTATACTGCACTAGGGTTTAGGGTTTAGGGTTTAGGGTAGGGGTATACTGCTCCAGGGGAGGGATGGTCGCAGAATTATGCCGCAAATTGCGCGGTCCTAGGGCATCAGGGCCGGGTTGATGTTCAGAGTATTGAGCCTTGCGTGATGGGTTTTGGGCTTCGGCTTGAAGAGTTCTGGGGGTCAGCTTGTATGCCGCCCTGCCTGGATCACGAACTCGGATCTTGAGCAACGTAGTGTCTGCATAAGGCAGAATACGATCAAACCCTTAAAGCCTTATACTGCAAGCTCCTCGCCCTGCAGGTGACTTTGTTCTCAGAGGCAGACTGCATGGGTCAAAACCGCACTGTGGATGGCTCCAGCAACGACACCTAGCACCACTTGAAGGTTTTGAGTTTAGGGTACCCTTGCTGTGTGGTTCTGCCAATCCTCCTCCTCCTGCTGCTGCTGCTGCCTGCTGCTCCTGCCTCCTCCTGCTGCTGCTGCTGCCTGCTGCTGCTACCACTACGGCTACCAGCTCGGAACGTTCAAAATCAACTATCATGTTTCGTCCATGCTTGAAAGTCTTACTGCCAATGTCGGAAGATGTCGCTACCATCCTTGTCACGATCATCATCATCATCATCGTCACCATCTTCATCATCATCATCATCAACATCACCAGTCACCAGCACCAGCAGTATCATTCATGCCTGTCTTCGTCGTGGCCGTCGCCATCAGCATTGCCGTCGCCATCCTTGTCGCGCGGTCGTCGTAGTCGTCGAAGTCTTTGTCGTTGCCGTGGGCATCCCTATTGGCTGTAGGAAACCTGGCCAAATCCGAGCGTTGCCCCAAACCCTGAACTCAATCACCCCAGAGCACCCGAAGTTCTGCCGATGTCCCAACCAAGGAAACACGCTGCTCCAAGTGCTTCGATGCTTGCGGCCATGACTTCGAAGGAGGTGGTCTCAAGGGCTTGGCAACCTCAGGTTCTTACGACGCCTAGACTCCCAGCTGCAGGAACCTCCACAAACTTAGCAATGACGACATAGTGAAGGAATAGTCGCAAGATGTTGAGGGTTCGCCAAAGCGATTCTGGTAACGACCCCGGTGTCAGGCATCCCATGTCACCTAGCTACGGCACCACAACTGCTGTCACAACCGACTACGTACTGCAATTAAACCCCTCAAGTTTTTTTCGCAGGCCTGTCTTATGCGAGTTTCAGATCATGGTGGCGGGAGGAAAGCGTGACTTTCTTAAACAGCAACAACGGAAACCCGAGCATCCCTTCAAAGGCGCGCAAAGACCCCAGGGTGGAGGCAAGAGTCGGGCACAGGGAACTTGTTGCATTGTAGAATCCGTTTCTGTCACGGACCTTTGTCCCTCAGGCAGCCCTTGAAAAGAATTCCAAGCACCCTACAGACCCCACCTAAACCCTAAACCCTAAACCGTCATAACCCCACCGCACCGCGGTGGAGGTGGAGCCATGGCAGTGATGAGCAGCAGTTCCACGACCGGCGTCGAGTCCAAGGCGGGTCCCCGTTCACTGTTTTAGGGTTTAGGGGCCGTAGACTACACTTTTCAACTTTGTGGGGCTCTTATAGGGTAGTCGATTCTGAAGGTTTGCAGCTGTTATTCCTTTGGGTTTTCGGCCAGTGAGCTTAAGGGTTGCAAAACCAAAAACCTTCGAGGGGTTTGGCTCTTCATAGGGTTTATATTGGTCACAACAGGGTTTAGGGTTAGAGTTCCTTATTCAGGATTTCTCTGTGGGTTCTACAGGGTTCGCAGGGTTGAGAAAATTGAGTTTCGGATGTTTAAGGTGTTTGAAGAGAACTCGCCACGGACATGTCGATGCTGGAGCCCGTGTCGACAAAATCCAGAGCGAGATCGCCAAGCTCCAAAGCTCCACTGCAAACCTACACTGGTCCCAAAGCTCGCTTTTGCGAGAGTCGTTCGCGATATCCTCTCCGCATGAACAGCAGTGCACTGGAGCTGCTGCAAGACACTGCAGAGTGTACAGACGCGCCTGCAGCAAGCAACAAACTAGCTGTGCATGCACAGCGGATAGCGATCATGCCGAAAGATGTGGCCATGTTCCGCTGGATTCGTGAGCACTCCTGCCTGGTCTGAGAAAACAATGTGTTTGCAGTTCTTGGTCGCAAGACGTTTCAGACAAGCCTCAAAAGATTCTGGAAGCTGCAGGCCTTGACCTTGCACCTAAAGCCCTTGAGTTTGAAAACACGTGAACCCGGAGATTAGCTTGAGAAGTTCTAAGATAATTGTTTAGGGTTTATGGGATTCAGTGTTAAGGGTTTGGAAGATTCTAAGATTCAATGTGAGCTCCAGATTCAGAACCCTAAACCTTAAATCCTTCGCCCTAAACCCTAAACCCTAGGATTAGAGCATATAGAGCCTCCACATGGCCAGCCTGGAGGTTTGTGGAGGGGGTAGTTGGACTCTTGGGGTCATGGAGTAGGGTTTAGGGCTATGGAGTAGGATGTAGGGTTCAGGGTTTAGGGTCTTCCTGGGGTTATAGAAACTTAGCTTCCGATCATATTATACAATTACAGGGATAATCTATCCCAGAACCCTGCTCCGATCATGAAGACCCGTACATTAGTTCGGCTTCTCTGATGCATATTTGGGTAGTTGTCAAAATTATGGTCCCTTTCTGGGTACCCTAAATAATAGGTGCCGTACTATATTAAGGACCCAAAAAGGGACCTTTTTTTTGGCGACCACCCATTTACTTGTTTAACTATACATCTTTGAGACTCAAGGTTCGGGGTTTCTCTCTCGCGCCCGATACAGTTGAATCTCTCAACTTAGAACTTTGCACCCGGAAGAACTAGGAACCATAACTAGCATGGTTGCAGGTTTAGGGTTTCGGGGCTTAGGGTTGCTTTTAAAAGGGTTTAGGGTTTAGGGTTACATCCTGATGTGTTCCTGCACTCGATGCCCCCAGCAGCAGGTGCGCTCGCTGCGCGTCAGTTCCGGTGCGCCGCAGGCTTGTGAAACCCCACAGTTAGAGTTTAGGGTTTAGGGGTTTAGGGGTTCAGCGTTTGTTTAGGGTTTAGGGGTTAGGGTTTATAGGGTATGAGTGCACAAACCTATATGACACCAGAGCAATCGATGTAGACTCAGAGCTTGTGTGGCTTCCAAGACGTCTAAATATTGCTTATTCGCCTTTAGATTTCATGTCCTCCTGAGTCCACAGTCCAAGAGCTTTCTGTCTCTTGCGGTGTTGCGTGCTGCCTTAAAATTTTGTTTCTGGGTTTAAGGTGAGGGTAGCGGAGTTTTGTTGTTGGATGAGGTCGTGGTAGATCTCTGCCGTGGCAGCTACAACTACGGCGTGGCTGGCATGGAGGCACTTGCAGCAAACATTCCCCGGAGCCGAAGACTAACACGGATCCTGCTTTTCGGTTTGTGCCAGGGTCTTTTCCGTATGCAGCCCGAGTTTATGCTGTCTTGAGCAGTGACTGAAAATGCCGCGGTTCCACGTGTGCGACAGCCACCGGGTTGCGCAGATTTCGGAGCCTTCAAATTTCGGGGCTGTGCTCCAGCGTTGTAGGGACTGTCAAGGACATCACCGAATATGCAGGGTAATGTGCCAGGCTTCACTTAGGATGGGAGACCCTAAACCCCATCTGGTATTCATGAGGCTTGTACCAAGCGAAGTGAACAGGGCCGATCAACAAAAAGCAAACCTAGCCCGGCCTATGCCTTCTCAAACGCAGCTGGAACAGCAGCACAGTACAGAAGCCCTTTAAGAACAAGCTGCATGTGCAATAAGCGCCCCAAAAAGTAGCTTTAACTCATTTATGTATATATGTATATGTGTATGCATGCATGTATGTATGTATGTATGTATGTATGTATGTATGTATGTATGTGTGTATGTGTATGTATGTATCCGCACAAACATAACGAATATGTCCATATGTAAACAGATTTATATATATATGTATGTATATATATATATATATATGTATGTATGTATGTATGTATGTATGTACATATATATATATACACACATGTATTTGCATGTATATGTGTATATAGTTGGATAAATGGATCGATGGATCGGTATATAAACACGCAGTAGGTAAATAGATAGGTAGATAGACACAGAGTGAGATACAATGAGTAACAATCCCAGATGGTCGTCGTAAACCGCAAGTACAACCCACAGGTGATTCCCATGGACTGCTGTGTAGTTGTGAACCTCGCAACCGTGTGTTTATTTATACATATAGTACACATACTTATTGCCAGTGTATAACTCAGCTACACTCGTCTTTTGCCATGTGTGAAGAATGAACTGAACTATGTCCCGCACGCACATTGTAACCTGCACACATTGTGCACTGTGAGCAACCCTACTCGAAATCGTCGCATCTCCCAACACAAGATGCCAAGACACGTATAGCAATACCTCCTTGGCATAAGCCCTGGAAAAACATAGAACGATCTGTGTTATTCAGACCTGACGTTTACAAAATCAACAAGCCAAGATGTTTCATTTATGAACCCTAAACCCTAAACCCTAAAACCCAAAACCATCTTAGACCAAAGCCTGGCAGAGCAGCGATCCCTTGCAGCCTCTGCTCCCGGAAGGCCACAAGCGTCCGCTCGTCCAGTGCCGGATGCATCAACTTTCCAGGCATGCCTTGCAGTCATGTGCAGTAGTAGTCGATGTCCGAGTAAGAGTAGGTACTGACTGGAGATGGAGTATTGTAAATTACAGTAAACAGTAGTGGGGGTTTGGGATTTCGGGTTTAGGGGTCGGAGAGTTTAGTCGATGAGCCTTGAGAGAATGGTTGTCGGGATTTACGTGAGTTATGGTGGTCCGAGGCTGCAAGCCCAGATTTGTGTGATTCCCTAGGGGGACAGACCGGCGGTTGCATGTTGCTGGCAGCCTTGCGCCATGGCCCATCCGGGTTGAGAGTTCATGGTTACCGTAGCTGGGTTTGTTGTTTCAAGGGCCCTGGATGGTTTTAGGGTTCTTTGGCGGGTATGTTTCAATTTGTTCTGTCAATGTTTGCTTCGGTGATCTCAGGGTCCTTTTGTCCTCTTGTGCCATGGCTATGGATCCACCAACACTTTAAATGGGAGCCCACAGAAAGAGTACTCCTTAACCCTAACTTTCCCGGGCCATTTCCGACGCTCGAAGCCCTTCCAGGCCAACCCCCCCCCCCCCCCCCCGCGGGCGCGGGGTTTGTGGGGGGGGGGGGGGGGGGTGGTGTGGGTTGGGGGGGGGGGGTGGGGTTTGTGGTTTTGTTATTATTCCAACCCAACTTCTCTCTTTACTCACCCACCCATNCCCCCCCCCCCCCCACGGTTGCGCGTGGGTTCGTGTGTGTGCGTGCGAGTGTGTGTGTGTGTGTGTGCGTGCGTGTGCATGTATGTGTGTATATATATATACACACACACTCTCTCTCTCACTCACTCACTCACTCACTCACTCTCTCTCTCTCCCTCTCTCTCTCTCTCTCTATCTCTCTCTCTCATGAGCAAACCCATGAAAGAGCCCGAACCCATCTTATCCCTCGCCCCTCTTTTTCAACAAAAACCGAAAAGGAAAAGACCCGCCTTGCGAGGCTCCGGCCCAGCCCACGTGGCAGCGCTGCCACAGGAGGTGGCCGAGCTTGTGGCGATGGTCTTCCTCAAGGCAGGGTCAAGGGGTTTCGGGTGTAGGGCTTCAGGGGTTTAGGGTTTAGGGTGGGCTTCGGGGGTTTAGGGTTTAGGGTGGGCTTCGGGGGTTTAGGGTTCAGAGGTTTAGCATAGAGAGAGCTCAGGGCTTAAAGTGTGTGGTTGGTGGGCCTTTTCAGGGCATCCTTGCCGGGGTTCACCCGGAGAGCCCAATACCCCTTAATTAAGGAATATGGTTTCAGGTTGTGGTTGTGGTTGTTGTTGTTGTTAAGGGTTCCTGTGCTTGGCGTTGGCAGCCGGATTTCGGTCCGGTCAGCTGATTGGTTAAGGGTTTTGGGCTGTAGGATTTGTGGGTTTGAGGAATTGGTTGGGGCGTTCTATTGAGGCTGAGGGCACCGATAAAGCTATCACGTTCAAGCCTCAGCTTCTACTTAGAAACTCAGAATCCTTTGTTCGGCATAGGGGTCTCTGTATGGTCAGAAATGCTATTTGCTGTTTAGGTCTTTTGCGATTGTTGCATACGTGAGGCTAGAAAACCCTGGCAACATTTCCAACAGCTCTATAAATCCAATGTCGGGAGGGAACTGGTGTTGACTTGAATGCGTCCAGAGAAGTCGTTTTATCGGATCTTGAATATTTTTCAACATGGTCCTGGTGTATAGGAGAATCCCTAACTATCACATGGAAATCACCCGCCCCTGACGGTAGCAGTTGCTTAACATCGGATGGCTGGGCCCTTCAAATGACACAAGCCTAACATTCCGGCACGACAGAAGGGCAAGTTCCCTTCCGGGTCGTTTGACAGAGTACGCCGAGGAGCCCTTCACGGAGGACGTGTTGACGTTGTGTGAGGGAGCCACCGACATACTGCTATGGCAGTCGGAAAGACTGGTGTGCACCTGCTGGACGTAGACAACTACCTGACGGATCCCTATGGTCACATTCACCTCCACTGCGCGAGGCACCGACCGTCCAACAGCCGTGCCGGTACCTGTTCAGCTTCCAGAAGGCCCGCACAGTGTGGTCCAGCGGGGCTCAACGGACCAGCTCCTGCTGTGCCTACCTCGTTGTGGGGAGATTGCCTTGAAGAGTTTACGTTTAAGTGCTGCTCGGGCTCCTCACTTTGCTGAGAGAGGGCGAAGGAGCAAGCTCTTGATGCTCAAAGCCTCAAGCCCAAGAAAAGATAAGGCCCATGTTTGTTGGTGGTTTCTGTTAAGTTTGTCTCAGACTCCTGCAGGGCATTTGGTTAGGATCTTGACTTCAAGATTTCTGATTCTAGAATTTTGAAACGCTGGCCCGTGTGATGCCCCGGTGTAGCCCTGCGTCCTACACCCGAGCCCAGCTCCACGCAAAGGGCCCGACACACCTGTCAAACCAGGCACATACCTTCGGTTATAGATGGATCCCTAATATGATCCAAGGCATGTTCCGTTTTGAGGGTTCGTGGGCGCTTTGAGACGAACCCTTTGTACCTGGAGGCTAAAGTTCCGTTTGCGGCTATTGCAACATGTGCAGGCTCCCTGTACGGTAGAGAAGCCCGAAACCCCACTAGAATTACCAAGGTCCTTGCACTTTATCCAACGCAAAACTCATAAAACCTTGGTACAGTCCTGTTAAAAGGACCCCGTTCGAATTTTTTAGGCCCCTATTCAGACTTTAGACTCACTCTTTAACTCCCTAAAGTGCCCAGTGACTCCGTGTTAAAGTTCCCCTCTGGAGTATGGTATTTCGGCCATTTGGGTCCTTAGATCCTCAGGGTAATAAAACCATTACTAGTATTATTACTATTACTATTATTTCTATTACTATTACTAGTACTATTACTATTACTATTATTAGCTTTACTTGTTTCAGATGTGGGGGTAGGCAGACACGGCCCCGTTCGACGATCGGCTGACAGCGTCGGAGGCCACTGTGGCAGGGCTGGCGCCTTTGGAATCTTGCCTGACTTCGGGCTTTGATTTTTATGCTATAGGGGCCATAATTAAGGCCCCCATATTACTACAAGGTTGGGACGAAACTGGGTCCTTAGAGCAGGCATCCTGCTTCCTTCGTGAAGAAGTTTAGATTTGGGTCCTTCATGGCCGGTCGTTCGGGATGGTTGTAGGTTGGGTCTGATGAAAGAGTGTTTTCGTGGGCTTTGGGCTGACAGTGGCAGCGAGTGTGTGAGGTCTCAATGAGCTGTAGGTTCGTTTCGAAGGATGTTGAAGCCTGTCAGCTTTCAAATTTTGTCCGGAGATACAAAGGGCCATCGTCAGCGTTAAGACTGCTAAGAAATTAAGCTGTAGACTCTAGACTTATCATTTAGAGGGTGCTCTTGTCTAACAAAACGGGTTGGGGATTGTTCTCCTTCCATGGCTGACATAGGGTAACACCCCGTTTAGTCGGTCCCCTCATTAAGACTAGAAGGTTTTGCGGTTCCCTTGTTAAGGGTTGGGGGTCTATGACCAGGTGCCATAGAGCCTACCCCTCAAACCCCAAACCTAATCCCCACCGAACCCTACATACACTAGGTATGTAGCAGGCCTGAAACCCAAGCCCCTTCCCGCACTGAAGTTCGAAACCGCGACGCCTTAGGTCTTCTATCGGGGCCTAATAATGGGAATAGGGTTTAGGGGTATGGTAGAGTCTAGATTCTCGTAGATGGGCACGCGTACATCGGCCAGATCACGAGATACCATTACTGATTGTCAGACCCCTAAATACCCTAAGTCCTCCCTAAACCCTAAACCCTAAACCCTAAACCCTAAACCTAACCTTAAACTCTGAAGCCTAACCCTGAACTTCAAGAACGAAACCCACGGCCATGAGTCAAATCTTCAGGCCAAAGCCTTACACTGGGTTCATAGGGACCCTTAGGGGGGTAGGGGGGAGGGGGGTAGGGGACTATACTTCCTTAAACAGGCCTTATTAGGTCCTTATTAGGTCCTTATTATGGGCATTAAGGCCCCCTACCCCCCCTCCCCCTACCCCCCTAAGGGTCCCTATGATGGGTTCTAGTTAAGGAATTTAATCCAAGGTACCACAATAGGGATCTATAGTAAATACAACGGTTTCCTTATCATGGTAACTTAAACTAAATCCTTAACAAGAACCCAGCACACTAAACCCTAAAGCCTAAACCTGCCCACGAAGCTTCAAGACGCCCCAAAGTCTAGAGGAGAAGAGCCCATTTGCAAGGGTTCCTGTACGACTTTAGATTTTCCTTTGAGGATTCCTTTGGGCGTTCCTTTAAGTTTTCTTTGCCCAGGGTTGGTGACGGATTCCTTGAATGAAAGGTTCTCGAAGTGCACACGACATCTTAAAGCAAAGGGTCCTAGGTACTGTTATGGGGGATACCTCCCCAAATCATAATAGTAATTCCTAATATAGAAACCCTACATTCTACCATATAGGTACTTTGGACCCTTTGGGTAAAGCAAAGACCCAAGCAAATAGCTGAGGTGCAGGCGGCGGATGCAGACAAAGATGGATCGTTGAGTGCGGAAGAGTACGCCACCCTCCTTGTGCACGACGTGGTGCGCCGCTCACGAAAGGCCAGTCTTGGAGGGGTCTTTAGGGTAGAAGGTATAGGGGGGTTTCAGCTTTGGCTTTGTCGAGTTTAGGTTATTGGGTACGTGGGTGAGGATAATTAGCGGGATCTGGGGTTGAACTGGACATTAACGAACCAGTTGCTTGCGACGCATGATCATAGGAACCGAGGCTGTATCTTGCTAAGACCACCCCTAAACCCTCAACCCTAAACCCTAAACTCTAATCTCTAAAGCCAAAACTTCCAAAACCCCACACCGATGCGACTCAACATGAAGCCTGATCTCTCGGTTTCGTGTCTCCTGTCTCGGGGCTCTGCAGAGGAATTCAGGGCTCGACTCTGGAATTCATAGGGTTTAGGGGGTTGGGGTTTAGGGGTTTACCGAACTTGAAGACCTCCCACCCTTAAACCTAAACCCAGAGAACACCATACCCCTTAATTAAGGAATATACCTTAAATCATAGGGCCCCAGGGTATCTTCCTTAATTAAGGGGTATAGGGTTCTCTGGGAAGCCTTAAGAAGGAGTGTTGATGAGTTCCAACGCTTCAGGACGCCTCCTTCATGTCAGCAGCTGCCATGGAAGCGGCTGCTGAAACCTTGGCCATTGTAACTGGGTCATGTAAGCTTTGGTTTCCGTAGTTTCCAGTAGTGTTTCTTTTCCAAAATTTAGGGTTGAGCATGGGCATCAACTGCCTTGTCCCATGGGTCCCTTCCTCTAGAGTCTAGACCCGAGAAAGCCGGCAAACCCGAAACCCCCGAACCCCTGAAAAGCTTACCGGTTAGGATAATTTCGACCCTCCGACCCCCAAAACACAAAACTTGAACACAGTTGTGGCTGATGGACGACACCCTGCATCAGCTTAAGGCAGAACTGGCAGCCAGTGGCCAGGACCCTGCTGCCGCGACTGAGCAGGCAGATGCTCAGCAGCTCGCCTTGTCCTCTCGGGGCAATCTTGGAATACTAGCCCACCCTAAACCCGAAAACTTGTTCCATCTTCTTCCTACTTTTCCATAGGGTCCTAACATGCAAGGTTTTAATTGAGGGTCAAGCAGAAGTGAAGCTCCAGTGCTCAGGGTCGGCTAAACAATTGTTTGACACGATGCCCATGGGTTCCCTGTTGGAATCATGTGAATGTACCGCAAAATAATGCATTCCAGACACGTATTCGCACCCCAGTTGTGGCTGCTGGGCCTGAAACCGAGTCTAAGAAGCACCACACACAAAACCCAAGCGTCAGCAGCGACAGCAACAGCCTCGTCATGTTGTCCTGCTCAGAGCAACCCAAATCCAAACCTGAGCTGACCCTGAAACCTGAACCCCAAACCCTTAACTCTAAACCCTAAACCCCTAATATTCTAGGCTTTGGAGTACCATACTTTATTACTTTTTTCTTAAAAGAACCATTATGAAATAAAAGTTTATACTTTTTTCTCCCTGGTTACTTAAAGGCCCAGTATTAAACCCTGAACCCGAATTAAACCCTTCATTAGCTCTAAACCCTAAACCACTAATATTAAACCTTTAACAAGCTCAGGCTCTTCTTCGGAGCAGAGTACTCCGAAGCGAAGGAAGACCCCGCCCAGGGAATTCCTACCACAACACCAGAGCCGCAACGAGATGCGAGTCTGGGCCTTTCTTAGGGTTGGGGCGGTTTAGGGTTTAGGAATTCGGGTTTAGGGTTTAGGCTTTAGGAATTGGGGTTTAGAGTTTAGGGTTCAGGAATTGGCCTTGTTGTTCATTCAGATGGCCTAAACCCTAAACCCTGATTTCTAAAGGACCTCGAAGACCAGCCCAGGAATGGCAGCATCATTCTTGCCGGAGGTCCCAGTGGGGAGGACTTTGGAGACGTGGCTTGCCTTTTCTGTAGAAGCCTGAACATATCCGTATTATTCCTGAGGGTTCGTTTAAAGATCGCATGAAAGTATGGTGTACGCCAAAACGTTATTCTAGTAACCTCTATATTAGTCAACTTTTGACCCCTCCGGGCGGGTATAGTCCAACCATACTCAGAACGGGTTACCGTAGTGTCAAGAAGTTGATGTTTGGGGCCAGGAAACCGATACATTCTCGGGAACTTGCGGACATAATGCTCCTAGATTCCTAGTCTTCGATTTTGTAGTTGTTGGGTGTGTGAGGAAATCTCTTTATACTTAATGGTGTCTCGTGCCGACTGACTTTGGGAAGATTGAAGCTAAGGTGAAGGACCCATCCCCGGTGGACGGTGTCTATGACCCCCAGACTGGAGAAGTCATGATGTGCGTGAACGGCAAAGAGTTTCATGCTGGGCTTTGCTACGACTACTGCAACTTCGATTACACACTGGCGACACTTAGCATCTGCTGGAAGGAGGCGTGGCCTCCTGAACCCTAAACTCTCGAGCATTCATTAGCTTAAGTCCCACACCCTTGACCCTGCCGTTCGCGGCTTAGATCTTCGTATGAATTATTGGCCCCCCTAGCAGGAAATTTAAGTATTCTCACCCAAATTCCTACGAAGCCCAGTATATAATCACCGATACACCAACATAAAGCATCTTTTACTCTTTTACATCAGAGTCAAACTACATGGAAAAGTTTGTTAGCACTGTGCGCCCGAAACACTGGTATGCTCAAGTCTCGAAAATCCCAAGGCACTAATGCTATACCATAATTATAACTAGTTCTCTGAACTAGGGTCTCCTTGTACCGTGCCGATGATTAGCAGCGATGGGATGCAAACAGGGATCCTAGTGTAGAGAACTGTTCCCATGACTGCAGAGCTAGGAACCCAGAGACTCCAATATCCCTTAATCAAGGAATATTCCTTAAATTATGGTAGGATCCCTAGTATGACTTAAGGAATATTCCTTAATTCAGGGATATTGGAGTTTTTTGGGAAACCAGAGGGATCCCCAGAGCTCCAGAACCCTAAAGCCACAAAGCCCTGAAGGGTTCAGGGGTAGTTAGCAGTTTGAGGGCAAGCGTTTTTGATTTTCAGCCGTCTTTTTTTTTTTTGGTGGTGGTGGTGGCAGTGGTGGTCGTGGTGGTGCTGGTGCTGGTGCTGGTGTTGTGGGTTGTGGTTTTGGTTNGCGGGTTTAGCTTCTACGGGCTGTGCTTGAGGGTTGAAGGCTCAGAAATCCTGAAGCCTAGATCCTCGTCTTGGTCCCGCGGGTGTATAATATAGGGCCTTAGTAATTACCTATACTACTTTGGGGGGGTTCCCTATTATAGTTAGAGTATAACATACCCCAAAACCCTATTCTAATTATTAAGGCCTCGAAATTACTTCCTATGGTCAGTCCGAAGCCCCAGGACACGTGGAAACCTGAAACCTCAAAGGACAGAATCGAACGAGAGCCTTAGTTGAGGCCCCGAGGCATCTAAACACTCCCTGCAACCAGAAAGCCCAAAGCTAACATAGAAGCCAAAACAAATACCACTAGGACTCCTTCGGGTTCCTGTACACATTCAGGTATAATAGCACAAAAGACCCCAAAACCCTATTCTCATCATTATTGCCTGTAAATTAGTATTCTGTAATTATTGTTCCCGAACCCCTATTAAAAAATGATATTAAGGAAAATGTATTCCAACAGCTTGTGCTGACTGTTAAGGCCCCTATATTGTTGCACCCGCATTTTCATCAAACTGTAGCGTACCCCGAAGCCCTATTCTAGTCATTAAAGCCCCTATATTCTTGTAAAATGTTGCACCCCGATCTTGTTGTATCTATGAAGAATTAAGGCCCCTATCCTCAGCAGGAGTGCCCATCGGGCTGGTTTGAGATCGCTGGTGGATTCTGCAAGAGAAGCGGCTGGAACCTTGATACGAAGCTGATGGAGCCGTGGCTTTAAACCTGCCTTAGGGGTTTAGGGTTTAGAGTTTAGGGTATAGAGTTTAGGGTTAGAGTTTAGGGTTTAGAGTTTAGGGTTTAGGGTTCAGAGTTAAGTCTTTGTGCCAACAGTGAGTTCCCGGCCTTGGAGTGCATGGTGCAAGCTGTTGGGTATTGGGTATAAGGCGAACATTAACCTCCGGCCCAAAGCTTAAATCGGGAGGCGAGATTTGGGGGTTGATCAAAATTATGGGCCCTTTGGGGTCTGTATTATAGTATATTCCTTATAGTTCAAAGGACCGAAAGGGGCCCATAATTTTGATCAACCCCCATTTGCTACTCTGAAAGGCTTGCATGGATTATTGTAGACGCTTCATTCATATTGATCTCTGCGCCTGCAGCCACCCAAGAGCAAGACACAGCACTCCAAGGGTTTATGAGTTTGGGGGGCCTTAACCCTAAACTCTATATAGGTCGCTTTAGGGTCCAGCGTTCAGGGCCATTGAAAGTACCGCTGTGCAAACCATAAGTCGTATGACCTGCAAGTCCCCACACGAAGCCTCCACTATTGCGAGGTGGATGTAGTAAAGCGAGCTTTATCTACAGCTCCCAGCATCATAGCCTGCTTATACCAGGTTCCTGCCTAAGGCATGAGTCGAGTTGGGACAGCCCTACCCATCCCCGGAAGCTATCATGTCGTCAGCACGGCCGGACGAGGGGCAAGTACGCACAACAGTCTCGTGCCTCTGCTTGTTATGTTCCCCTGGCCCTTACAAACAGCAAACCCAAAAAACAGAAACATCCAAATCCCTAAAGCCTTAACAGCCCATACCCCAAATTACTAGAAGCTTGAGCCCCCAAGCCCTTAAATGCGATGACCTTAAGAAGAGCTGAAGCCCCGATGGGCACCTTCCAGGAAAGCTATGACCGTGGTCTGGGCGAGTTGCCATCGACCTGCATACCTTCCCTGCTTTGGGGGGCATGCGGGGGTTGAAGGATTTAGCTCTCCACAACTGATGAAATGCTGTATGGTTTCTTGTTAAGGTCTGTCGGCTGCCTACGGTTGGCGGCACAGAGTTGAGACTGCTGGTTGTTTTTTGTTTGCGGTATGTTGCGGTCTCTTGCGCATGAAAGATTCTTTGAACTGGGGTGTGCGTCCCCGTAATCCAGGCTTTGCCCGATCGGAACGGGACATTTGGCCTGACTGACCATATATCCGATAATGATGGTGACGGTGGTGGTGAACAAGAAGAGGATGATAATGAGGAGGAGGAGGAGGAGGAGGGGGAGGGGAGGAGCAGGAGGAGAAACATGGTGATCATGCTGATGATGATGGCTCTTCAGCGTCATATTCAATATCACCATAGCAATCAAGGCATGCCATGATGTTGTTGAATGTGCCATTGAACCCCATAGTAATGCTGACGTCGGTGAAGATTTTGCTGATGATGGAGACCATGGAGAACAACAATTTGACGACGATGATGAATTGATGATGATGCTGAAGATGAATACGGCGATGATGATGGTGATGATGAAGACGAATATGATGGTGGTGATGAAGATGAGGAAGATTATTTTGATAGTGATCATGATGATGATGATGATGATGCTGGTGATGGTGATGGCTGGTGACTGATGGCCATACTGATGGCGATGGCGATGAAGATGCCCCACTGCAGGGACTGAGCACCATGCCGATGATTACTTATGCTGATATTACAGCCACGACGACCACAGGTACGATGACGCCGGCAGTGATGATGATGCTGGTGGCTGTGATGATGGCACATTTGTTGTCAATCGGTTTCCAATGATGCAGGACTTAGATTTGAAACGGCATTGGGAGCTACGGTTTCGCAAACTTGAAATGCTTAGCCAGAGCACATCCAGGGATATCAAAGCTACAACCCAACCCACAAAGCCGGATTTCCTCAAACCCTAAACCCTCAAGATGCAGATTTGTTGAACATTCAAACCCCTCGCCGGCCAGGATTGGGCAGGGGCTTTTAAAAGTACGACACCATCAAACATAGGGCTCCGGGCATAGCTGTGGATGCACCTGTTTGAAGCGCATTAGCGTCCGAATAAACCCGATTTTGCTTAGCTCCCCGGCAGCCGGTCCTTTCAATCGAGGGCCCAACAAAAGATAGATAGCGCTGTCCCTCCACGCAATCTCTACGATCATGACGAGCTTCGGTGGTGGCACCCGTGGTCGTGGTCTAGAGCCCTGAAAACCCNCCCCCCCACTCCCCGAGAGGATTTAGAAAGTAGATCCCCTAATTTGGGGCCCTATACTACTAAGGGTACTTTATAGGAACTCCCATTAAGGGATCTACTTTTTGGATCCTCCCGGAATTCTTGCACCCTGAACTCCGAAGCTGCAACGCCAGGTACTTTGGGAGGCTCCTTTGGGCCAGGGAGAATCGTTGACGATGGAATCCGTGACTTCACCGCCCGCCGCCTGCGCACCGGGTTCCGGTTTGAAGAGCTCGGAAGGTGGACAAACCTTGAACCTTCCCTTTTTGACTTTCTAAACTCTGCCGAACTGTCCGACCGCTTAGTGCGACGTCTCAGCTTCGTAGCTACAAGCTTGTTCTTGCAGTACCTCAAGCACCCCACACCATGAGCACGACGGTACTGTATGATGCATAGTGACATAATGCAGCATGGTTCAGGTTGGAACGAGGGTTTGGGGCCGGGAGATGTACATTTTCGGAAGGCTTAACCCCAGAAACCTACCGATACCTGCCGTTTTGAAAGAGCCGTATGACCTGAACCCTGAACATGTAGGTTTCTTAGTGGCCAGGTAGGGCCAAAGATGGATTCGGGGCTTTGCATGACGAGGCGAGAGGCGGGATTCCGGCGTTGCTGTAGCACTAGAGCTTCGGTGCAGGGTTTAGTTTTGTTAGGATGCGCACCCTGGGCTCAGGGTTTAGGATCGTAGGGCTCTGGAAGCATGGACTTTGGTTTCACAGGTCTCTGTTTCGGCTGTGAGAACGCAACCTTTCCCCTTCTTACTACAACCCCATGAAGGGCCCACCTTCGCCATGGACCTCAAACTCGAAACCCTAAGCCTTAAAGATCTAAACCTTAAACCTTGGCACTTAAACTGACCTTCAAGCCCCAGAACCCTAAACCCTGAATCTCTAAACCTCTTTGAAGGTATTGAGTGACTGTCGAGATCGTGCATAAATCCTAACACAGCCCTCTCATTCTCGTCAAAAGCACCCCGTTTCCCAGGTCTTGTTCGTCTCGGACACCCAGCTGCCCTGGTGTGGTGACAAGCCCAGGGGGAACATGGGCTGTGCCATGGAAGCATCCGGGCTGCATATTGGGGCTCACAGTTTAATGTAGCAGCCGAAAAGAAAGTCAAAAAGGATTGAGGGATTGGGTTATTCATTCTGTCTCTCTCTCTCTCTCTCTCCCTCCCTCCCTCTCTGTCTGTCTCTGTGTGTTTTCTCTCTCTGTCTCTCTGTCTCTCTCTCTCTCTCTCCATCGCTATCTTCCTTATGTGTATATATATATACAGTTATGCATACAATCATACATGTATGTGTATATATGATACACATATAATATATACACATACTTACACATATGCGTATCTCTACATACACACATAGACAAATAATTAACAATTAACAGCAGTATGTGAGTATTTATGTCATTGTCTCGTGATGCTCATGTAGTTTTCGATTACGTATAGTACAAGCCCTGTGCCCCTGCATTCCGCTGAATGCCCTTGACGAACGTGGAAAGCAACCCTTACAGAAGCCCTTAAGTTTAAGACAACCCTTTTCCCACAAACATATATGACCCCTCAACCATACACGTTTTTAACCTTGCTTGGTATCCGGTACTTTGAGTACACCCTAGCCAAACTTGGATGGTTTAGGGTTTAGTGCAAGTCCTAAGATCAAATATTAAAACCGTGCAAACTGTGATCGCCAAACTCTGAACAGGATAGTCCCTATACCTTTGTCATAGTTGGATAACATTATACATTTTCATGGGTACTTTAAACCCAATAAGGAATAAGAATTGACATTTTAAATACTATCCCGACCATGAACTAGATACCTTGTCAGATGTTGGGGCATGAGAGATCCCGGGTTGCAAGCACGCAGCGACGCAGAAAAACTCAGCTGACCTTGATTTGCAAATGGCTGCGGTAACGTGGCGGTCTGTGCTGTTGGTGACAACATCCCCTTTACCTGAATCGGTATACCAAAGTGCACCCCAACACTTTAGGCTAAGTCTAAGGCATCTATGCTTCGCTAAACTTTCACATAACCCTTACAGAAGCCCTCAAATGAATCTTGCACGGAATCCTGTGCTAATTTTCATAAGGCTCTAGACTGAACGGAGTTCGTTTGCTCATGGTCAGTTAGGCTGTATAGTTTAAGGACTTGCAGCCTTTTAAGTCGTCAGTGGAGACGCTTGATCCGCGGCCTACGCAAATCGAAAACTTAAGTCTGCAAAGAAGAGCACGTCGTCATTTGCTTAAGGTTGAATGTTTGTTCATACATTTCGGTCCTCATATTAGCTGTTCAGTTGTGCTTGTTCTCAAACCTAGGTAAAGCAATGCAGTGAACCCGTATTCGTTAGGATTTTGCTCCATGCCAACAGCGAGTCGCCCGTCCCCCAGCCTTTCCCCTCCAAAACCAAACGACTGTCGCCCAGCCGCCTAGCGAAGGAGAACTTTCGGATTGTACAAGGGATCCACGAAGTTCGAGGGCTGAAGTGGGTCGTGGGCGATGATTTCAACGCATCCGACGAACAGGCAGGGTACCTGAGCATACGTATGTTACAAGAAGCTCCCAAACGCGATTCTAAAATGAAGGCCCCTGTACAGAAGCCCTGCAACATCGCCTTGCACCTTGCTTATGCCTTTTTCGAACCTTTATAAGAGCCCCTTATGATGCCCTGTTCTCATGATTAAGGCCCCTACATTATTTGAGGGGCTGGTATAGCTGGGAGAGTCCAGGAGTTTGGGGTTTGAAGGAGGGCTCAGGAGGTCTCGAGTTAAGGGTCTCAGGGTATCAGAGGTTGAGGTTTAGGGTTTTAGGGTGGAGAATTCAGGGGTAAGGTTATGGCAGGGCTTTAGGGTTTCAGGCTAAAGGTTCAGGGATCAGCGCTGAGGATTGGATCTAGGGCTTGTGATGGGTCTCAAGGATTCAGGGCTGATAGGGTCACGGTTTGAGCCAGGACAGGGTTATCTCAGGAACCGAACCTCAAGAAACCCTAAAAAACGACCTTGGTCCTGAACTCCAAACTGCAAAGACTAAGTTTTAAACCCGAATTAAACTCTAAACCCCAATTCCAAAACCCCACACCCAAGCCCTAAACTCCTAAAGCAAACAGGTTCAGGAACCCCTCGGGGTACACATCACAGGCGATCTCACAGCCTTTGCGCATCCCTACCAGCACCTTGGAGGCTAAGGGTTTGGGGTTTAAGGTTTGGCTTAAGATCGGGCTTAAAGTTCTGCGAATTTATACTTTCCTTCGGGTTCCTTAACACAGCACAATCTAGCTGCCCAAAGACCGTAAGGGTTCTATAAGGGTGTTATACGGGTTCTAGAAAAGTTTGTATGAATCAAAGGCCCCAAACTCTAAACCGATATGACCCGGGTCGGAGCAGTCGGAAACATCGTATCGTCTCTACAAGTTGAAAATTAAAAAGTCTGTATATATCAGTTCCTGCTGCTACATTCCTTCGGTTCTTGTGCCCCAAATTCAAGGCCGTGGTGAACGCTGCTTGCATCTGATCAGGCAGCTTGAGTCTGCGCCCAGGTTCCATGCCTATCGGAAGATCTGGGAAACGCGGCCGGGAGAGGACAGGTCTGAATTAAGGTGAAGGATCGAGCCGCGGCCCTACCTAAGCTTAAACAAGTATAAGTAAGCCATAAAGCCTTCAACCTTGTAAGTGCTCACGAAGAGCTGTGGCCGCTTCAGTGGGAATTACTGGCTGAATGTTCTTGCCTGGTTTTGCGTTACACCCGACACCCTAAACTCCTAGGACCGACAGTATGCCCTTATCCCCTTTTTTAGGGTTCAGGTTCCCTTTTTGGGGGTTCAGGTTCCCTATTATTTAACCCAGATGGGGCACCCTTTTTATTCCTAGGTTACTCTTGGGTCTAAACTCACGTTGAATTAGAGAAGGACCTTCAAACTTCAGGGTCAAAGGCTTAGGGTTAGGGCTTGAGAATGGGAGTTTCAGAGTTTGGGATTAATATAGGGGCCTAAATAATACCAATCCTATTTTGGGGGCTCCTTATTGTAACGATAGTATAATATACCCCAAGACCCTATTCTAATTATTAAAGCCCCTATATTAAAGCTCTTGCAAGGATTTCCATGTCCTGCACTATGCCGTGGGGAGACCCAGAGCCCTTTTTCCACTGAGCTCAAACAAACCCCAAGGGTCCCAATAATAAGGTACTTGGTTTTAGGTTAGTAGTTATGTAGGTTCATATTTGGGAGAGTACATGATTATAAGGTACATAGGGTTATACTTTAACCCCCCCCTTAGGGAAACATAGTGGCCTTCCGAGGTTGAATAGTGGTTGGTTTATTTTCTCATGCAACATAACTATGTAACTACCTAGCGACTTGTGTCATTATTCAGGGGATACTATGACGGATTATTCAGAGTCCTGGATTTCAAGACCGTTCGCAACCCTGGAAACCTGCGAAGACTGTCATCATCATACAGCCCGGTCAGACATTCTTGTTCGCTATAGCCGACCTGGAGCCCTATGCCCACCTGAGACCTTACCTTACATAGAGCTCTAATTCCCCAGCATCCGGAGTGGTACCCTGAAGCGAAAACTCCCTAAACAAACCTTTTTCTAGAACTTCCGACCTCCTCCTTCGAAGTTTTGGTTTCGGGTCTAAGGTTTAGGGTTTTGGATTTGGGTTTAGAGATTAGGGCTTATAGGGTTTAGGGTTTGGTTTGGGGTTTAGAGATTAGGGCTTGTAGGGTTTAGGGTTTGGTTTGGGGTTACGCAACTTCGCAGGATCCGGACAAGAACCTGAAGTTGCCTATGTGGCCAGGCCTTGGCAACCACGAGACTTGGGCTGCAGGGTTTCCGGGCTCCCTGGGTTCGGGTTTTTTCGGTCTCAGGGTTATAGTGTTTAGGAGTTAGGAATGAGGTTTAGGGTCTAGAGTCTAGGGTTTAGGGCTTGGGGCATTTAGGTTTTAGGATTTAGGGTTCAGGCTCCATGGGGCTCTTATCTTCCACCCTAAGCTGTTCATTCAAGGCTCATATAAACACATTGACTGTACGGTAACTGCGTCCAGGCTCAGCAGCTAGAACCCGAATGAAGGTGTCTCCAGCTCTCCATGAGCCTGCACCCACACTAGCCCAGGACTATGCCAACAATCTTGGCGACTGCCTGCGCCTCCCCGGATTTGATAAACCGGCGTCGATTTGTTCGCCACGGTTTGGCTCCACATGTAGAGGACTGTGAAAGAAATCTTATTCTCTGAAACACCTTGCCCATAGTCTGTGCCAATTTTTGCAGCCTAGCGGCTACAGCACCACATCATAAGCCTGTTTGCATTCCCTTGCTTGGGTGTGGGGCATGGCTAGGGCAGGGTTCAGGTTTCTCATTGTGCTCCATTCGACCCACTGCGTTTCTCAATGTCCCGGGAACACAAATGATCTGACTTGCGGGTCGGTACCGTAGGACATCTAAGCGCTAAAGCCCGCGCCTTAAACACCTCAACGGTGACGCCTGAACCCTGGCCTAGACAGACATTCTGACATCTGTTAGGTGCAGGGTTTGCAGCCTTGATTCGAATTTTGGCCGACTCTCCGATTTCTGTTGCTGGCTCGGTAGCCGAGGCCTAAATCTAAGGGTCTGGAGCTGACGGCTTGGATGATTTGAACCCGGAGTTCGGGGCACGGGCATCGTAACTGCTGCCTAAACTTGGCCTAAGCTGGCCGGCAGCCTCAAAGGTAGCTCCCCTTGTTGGCTGGCTTGTTTTATGGTCTGGAAGCCTTTCAAAGAAGCAAACAAGGCCGTACAACTATAAACAGATTCAAGCACTGTTGCAGGGGATCGTTCAGTTAAATCCTGCACCTTATTGTGCGATGGCTCCTGTCCAATGAACCTCGCAGTCCAACCCTAAGCAAACTGCACACTGGATCCGAAACTTCACTTCCGTCACTGACTCGAAGCAGGCTTAATATGCAGGTCTGAACGATTTGCAAGAGTAGGCCCTTGCATGCTATGGTTATAAACACCAGGGTCTTATTGTTGTTATCAAGGCCCCTCTCTCAGACCCAACCCCCTGCTACCACCCGAAAAGAAAGCACGCAGACCCAGGGAGAAAGAGAGAGAGAGAGAGAGTGCGAGAGAGAGACAGAGACAGAGAGACAGAAGCAACAAACAGCAATTGCGGAATTCTGAATCCCCTTTCTTACAGCAGCAAAGGTGGCAATAGTAGTCAGCAATGATAGCAATTATCGTAGTTACAGTGGCACTTCCATGTCCGCAAAGCCTCGTCTGAGCCAAGCCGCAACTGCGGGCTCAAGGTCAAAGCCCGAACTACACCAGAAACCAAACTGTAAACCCTAATGCTTTTTCATCAAGCCGCAAAACATGCTAAAGCCTAAGCCAACACCCTACGCACCCGAAGACCTGAACACTTGAAGTGCCCCTGAACCTATAAACCCTAAACCATACATATTTCCAAGGTATATCGAGGAGGAGCCGGTTTGGTCCGGCTACTGGCGTGCCTCCTGCGCTCAGCGCATGATTGCGTCCCTGGTGAAGCACCACTCAGGGCTTTTTGGGGGTTTTGAGTTAAGGGTTTAGCTTAAGGTTAAGGAGTTTTGGGTTTTGACGTTTAGGGCTTCAGGGGTTTAGTTTAGCTCAGTTTTAGGTCAACGGTTTGAGAGGTTACGGTGTGGAGCGCCCTGAGAGCGACTCCAGAGCCTGAAGCCCGGGAGCCTTTGGAAGCCCTACCTGGAGCCTAGAGGACCTACCTGTTTAAGGACCTATATTAGGCTTCCTTAGTATGATTTCCTTATATTATATAAGGAAATCATAATAAGGAAGCCTAAAAATGGAGGTTTTATAGGGTCCAGGTAGGGTCTAAGCTGCATTGAGTCTTGCTTCCAAGAAGCCCTCGCACTTCAGACGGCAGGCCGCTAACCCGTCCCTGAAGCATAGGGCACATGTCAGGTACATGTTGGACTACTTGGGGTTTTAAGTCTGCAAGGTTTGGGTGAAGGGTTTGGACTCGGGTTTCGGCTTAGGGGCTTCCGTCGCGGATAAGGGTTTCGGGGGCAGTGTATATTGGCTATATAAGCCCACAAGTTGTAAGGCCCAGAACTCTGAATCCGAAAAAGCAAGACAGCTCTAGCTCTGCGGCTATTGGTCGAAGGCTTATGTCTTTTGCCCCTTACCCGAAATCCTAAAGCCCTCAACCCCTGAACCCTCATCCGTGTGCTTGGCGCTTCCAAGTCCCTCAGGTTTTAGGAATTACCTATAGTCTCCATTGTAGTTCCTTGTTTTGGTTAACCAGTTTTATGGTAAGGATCCTAGAATAGAGGTTTTGGTTAACCAAAACAAAGGAACTACATTGGAGACTATAGGTAGGGTCGATTCAACTTTGGATCAACTGTGGGGTTTCGTTTAGGGGCTTTGAATGGCTTAGGAAAGCTCCACCCCGAAGTACAAGTTGAAGGTTCTCAATTAATGGTCACTGCAGATAGGTATTTCGCTGTTCTGGTCGAAAGTAGTCTAGGTAGGGTTCGATGAACGTGGGGGTATAGATAACTATACTGTGATATGCCTTCATTGTGGGGCACTGGGGTGTTCCTACACCCCCCAACTACCCTCCATATAGTGGACCATAAGTGCTCCATTAAAGGGCCCTTGGGGGGTCTTGGTTCAGGGCCCACCGAGTCCGAGGTACATCCGCTCTGCCGTGGCCGGGTGCGATGGCCACACGGTGGTGAACAATTTCGGAGGTGCGCCAAGGTTCTGAACCTCCCTAAATTTAAGAGCCTCCGGCTCAATCCGCCGACCCCGTAGGAGTCAGAGGAAAGGGCGATAGGTAGACGGAAATGGACAAACTCCAAAGCGAAGCACTGCATTGGGCAACGCTGACGTCGTCTGCCTCCGCCGCGATAGTCTAGTGGTACTTCTTAGGCCCCTAAGGCGGCGGAGCCCACTACGACCACTGGTGTGAACTTCAAGCCACGGGCACCACAGCACAAGGCTGCCATCCGAGCACAAAGATGACGAAGGCAGAGTGGCGGTGCTACCAAGCCAATGGAGAAGTACCGGGAAACCAAGCCAAGGCCGGCATACCGGCAAGAGCAGAGAGCAGACAGGAGCTGGTGTCGAGCTGAATTTTCTGCCAGGGCTGTAATCCAGGTCCTCCTTCCTTCCTGTAAGGGCCGGACGATCGCAAGCCCTCCAGACGGGATTCGAGCCATTGCGCTTTCGTCTGAAAGCTTCTGAGACCGAACACCTATCCCCCCCCCGCCCCCCCCTCTCGAGGGGGGGGGNGCGCGTAATTGGCCCCTGGTGCGCGGGGTTTCACCTCCAACCCATCCAGCACGCCGCCAGGGTAAACCCTCCGGATCAGGGAGGGCCTGAGGTTTTCGGTTTGGGGTTTTGGGGCGTTAGGGGGTCAGGGGGCCAAAATTCCGAAGCTTCGAATTAGGGTTTAGGGATTTTGGGGTTTCGGTGTAAAGGGTTTTGGGGGCCAAAAAGCTGAACCTCCGAATTTGGCCCAAGGCACATCTGGCTCAAGGGCTAAAATTGCTACATGCATAATGCAACACCCAAACGCCAAAACCAGTGCTAGAGAAGGGACTGAGGACCTGAATCTTGCAGTCCTCATCCTGCAAAATCCTGAAATGAAACGCTCAGAGCGAGGAGATGGCAGTGTTCTGCTGTATGCCTGCCGTACTTATCTTACTTCTCTTACAGGTGCGGAGTCTGTTTGGCTTTGTACCAATGGGCTTTGTGAGTGTTTTTCCTTGCTTTCTGTTTCTCCCAGGTCATTTCCTAAAGCGTCGCGATGATATGAGCAGGTCATGTTGATCATTACGACCGGGAGAACGCCGGATATTCGGTTCGTCATGGCCGCATCCGCTTCTTGGCTGCTGGGAGGGTTTGGGTTGCTGAGTGTCGGGGGCCCTTGGGCTTTAAATTCAGGTTTTGATACGATACTGCCGCCGGACAAGAGCTGCGCCGGCAGGGGCTTTTCGTTTGGCTTTTCAGCTTGGGTCTACACTCTCAAGCATAAAGCAGATCACTTAACACAATCTACTAATTACTCTCTTGTCCTGAAAGGATTGACGTCTGTGTTGAAAACACTTAGGGACAGGGACTTCATTCAACATGATCTTTAAGTACTGTCTCGTTTTGGCTTGCCCTGGTAGACATACTAAAATTCAGGGCCAGGTTCCCCCGGCGACCGTCTCCGGTAAGAGCAAAGGGCAATCTGTGTAGAAGGGATTCATGCAGCCGTGTCGTCTTATAAAGGGCCCCAGAATCTCATTAAGATTGTCGAGGCTCCCATAGGTATGCTTCGGCAAGCTACTGCAAGATAAGTCAAAGCTTGGGCTTTTCGGTTTCTCGGGTAGGAGTCTCGGTTTGCAGGGTCTAGGACTCGCTATAACAAGCCCTAAACATCACTTCGGAGCTGAGAAAGGTGTTCAACAAAAGCATCTGCAACATCCCAACATTGCCTTAGTCCCCGTGAAATCGAAGAAGAATCTTTAGCAACAGCCCTCCATCCATTTCTCTTCCAACACGCAGATGCCCTGAATGTATCCTGGTGCTTGCTAGAGTTGACGCCCTGCAAATAAACCCATCGTTCTCAGTCGGAAGATATTTATTCAACAAGAAAGCACAGAGAGGTTTCGTGCACCTGCACAACTATCCCACCTATCGCCGCGAGCTGCTGGTTGGGGTCGCGTCTACGATGCAGCCCCTAGGCTTAAATAGTCTTTCCCTCAGGGTCCATATACATGAATCGTAATTATGTACTTTGGCCTTGAAGTGGTCCCGTTTTAGATACCTTGGGCCCAAAGTATATACCATTTGGGTACATGGACCCTGAGGGTTTGTTGTGAGTGCTCTATGTGGTCGGAGGCGCGGACGGGACGAAGGTCTGTGTCGCAGGTCGAAACTGCTAAACTAAGATAGGGGCCTTAATGACTCGGATATGATTTCAGGGTATGTTATGCTATAGTTATAGTAAGGAACCCCCAAACAGCATTCTACGCAGGACTTTCCCTGCTTTCGACCATCAGAACCAAGCCCCTAGTTTAATCCCGAAGCTCTCGCCCTAGCTCCAGTATCAGAACCCGCACTCTCCTCAAATTCGCATAACCTGTTTTTCGCACGGCCCTGGTATAAACAAGCTTTAAGATACAACTCGGATCTGGAGACCTACCGCGAGGCGGCTTATGTTGGCTGTCTTACAACCTGAACCCAGAAGGGTCTTGTCATGAGGGAATCAGATGCAGCCATGGCTGCAACACCTTCCTCCTCCTCCTCCTCCTCCGCAGCAGCAGCCGTTGCTGCTGACAATCGACCCATCCGTGTTGAGCTCCGGAGTGCTTTGAAACTCAGATGTCCGATTGAAGAAATCAAGGTGTTCTAAAACCCTAAACCCTAAACCCCCCAAAACTTCAGGATTAGCAAATCAGGCTTTGTTGACAAAGCGTAGCTTCGATGGACAATGTTTCAGTTTCAAGGCCCAGCAGTAAGAGTGGTGGGTTGAGTTGAGCATTATGTTTAGCAGTGGTTCAAAGATTTAGTCCCGAAAATACCTTGATAGTCGTAGGTTGCTGGACGAGTACTTCAAGTCTCAGGATGTAAATAGCGCAACAAGGACTATCCAGTAGCATTCGCAAATATTGCTAAATATAGCTGCTTTTATAGTACCTTGCTCCGTCAAGTCAGGAATGGGGATCTACTGTCTGAGCTTCAGCAGGAGGCGCCGTGTGGTGTAGGCGATTTGCAGTGTCGTCTGGCCGCCAGATTCTGCGATGGTGCTCGGCCCACCTTGCTATTCGAGGGCTCTCCTCTGGCTTCAACGGATTTCCTTCATGAGGATGTTTCTTTGGCCGTGATTCGTCGCACTTTGCCGGAAGAAGAGGCAGCTTTCCTTCAAGCGGCTCGTGCAGCCATGTCCCGTGTAAGGGCAGATCACCTCCAACTTGTCAAAGATCTGAGAATGCCGCCTGAACCATTGCACGACGTACTGGCTGCTACTATGAGCCTGCTCGATCTAAGAGAGCACTCCTGGATGTCGATGAAGAAGTTCTTGTCTCAGAGGCCCGCAATCGTCTCGAGGCTGATCGCCCTCGAGCCTCACCAAGTGAGCTTCGACAGTCAGCTCGCCGTGCAAGAGATTGTGCATCGCCACCACAACAGCTTCAAACACGAGGTCATCAGTCGTTGCTCCATAGCTCTCGCTCCTTTCGCCACCTTGATAAGGGCGTTCTTAGTATGCTGGAAAGCTTGACTGCGAGCAGAAAAAGCCTCCCGATTCCTGATTACGTCACGGGCTGACATAATTGGAATAGGGTTTTGGTGTATATTTTGATTGCTGTAGTTGTAATAAGGAACTACCAGAATAGTATATGTAGGTAATTTTTAAGGCCCCTATCTTAGGTTGGGGTCGTTAGGGTTTCTGGGCGTGAACCCGAGGCCTCAGACGCACTAAGCCCTAAGCCCGGAACCCTAAACCATCCCTTCGTTTTGTACAAGCATCCCCTTAGCCCCAAGCTTCTAAATCCTAAACCCTAAACCCTAGATCCTAAACCCTAAACCCTAAACCCCAAGTGCATTCCCTTTTGCAGAAGCCTTCATATTTTGAAAAGGGATTTGGGAATATCTTGTACGATGAGAATTCCATGAACCTATAGTGACTACAAGGCCATATTCCAACTAGTTGTTCAGACCCGTACACGTTGCTCCCCCTCCTCATCATCGCAGTTACAGTTTCGCAGCTTAGCATCTATCATGACATTTATCGGGGTCTGAGGAGGTGGGGAGCCTTTGAATTTCGAGCTTCCAGCCCGCGAAATCTCAAGCCCTCACTCCGAGCGCCCCAGACCATCTCGACAGTCCATCAGAGAAAACCCCCCACATAAACTGGGAATGGGTTAAAGTTAAAGAGTTAAAGAGTTTAACTCACGTTACCATAACAGAGATCTGTAGTGGACTAACGAGATCTGGGAGTTTCCGAAAATTAGGGATACCTTATATTGGGGTCCTTAGAATAAGGATCCTACTAGTTAGGGTACTATATTAGGATCCCCTATTTTCGGAAACTCCCATCTATAGTGACTAGATATGGTTTCCTGCAGCTTACCCAGGGGCTCCATAGTAGTTCCTTTTTGGGGTTCATATTTAGAATCCTATAAGGTAATCCCAAAAAGGAACTACTATGGAGCCTTTGGGTAGACATTAGGCCAAGGCCTCTCGAGCCCCGAAACCCAGTGGAGGCTGATGTAGCCCTACAAGCCTCAGGCATAATATAAGGGGCCTAAATAATGACCTTGGGGGCTCTTGATTACCTATATATATGTCTATATATATATATATGTGTATTTCTATATATGTATTTCTATATACATATATATATATGTATATATATATAGTATAATGAACCCCGAAACCCTATTGTAGTTGTTAAGGCCCCTAGATCATGCCCTCCCACCACCGGTGCAAGAGCTCCAACACTGTATACTTAGGCCCGAAAAGCCATAAACCCCTTAACCCCGTCGCATCCCCAAACCGATTGAGTACTCGAACCCCTCAGGCTCAAGCCCCCAAGAATGCAACCATTGCAGCCCCAAGAGCTGTCGCAGCCATCTACATATCGAGCCAGGGGGTACCGCAATAATCAGGTATAGACTTTAGGGCTTACGGGTGCATGTTTGGGTTTTAGGGTTTAAGGATACCAGGGTCGAGAAGTCCGGGGCCGGCATCTTTCCGAATCTAAATCCTGGTCAAGGGAGGATGAATCCCATATTCTTGAAGCGAAGCTTCATGAGTATCTCCGGGCAGGTGGTAGACATGATGTGCGAGACTTCGGTTAGCCGTCCTGGTTGTGGTTTTGGTGTTTCCGGCCGGCCTTGCTGCTTGCATAGGTCCATATTTTGCCCTGCCAGGGTTTGCTTAGTCCCCCAATTTGGAGCCCTAAACCGTCAAACCCGGCTAAACCGACCAACCAAACCCTCAATCATGGACAGTCTTGTCGTCAGAAACATGGGAGTTTCCGAAAATAGGGGATCTCAATGTAGGACCCTAAATAGTAGTATCCTTATTATCAGGACCCCAGAATAAGGTACCCCTACTTTTCGGAAGCCCCCACATGGCGCCGTGCCCGCCGCCTCTTTCCCCTGCCGGGAGCCGCCCCTTCCGTGTTGAGTTCCGGAGCGCATTGAAACTTAGGTGTCCAGAGAAAGCCAGTTTTTAAGAGTTTCGAGAATAGCGTTTAGGGTTTAGGGATTGGGGTTTAGGATTTAGGGTTTGAAGAGTTTAGGGTTTAGGGTTTGAAGAGTTTAGGGAGTATGGTCACCAGGGTTTCTTGTTGAAGCCTAGCTTTCAGGGTTAGGTTTAGAGACGGAGGTGGAGCGCTTCGGACTTAGGGATTTTGGTTTAGTGGGATCGGGGTATGGTGCTTTTGCGGTTAGAGGACATGGGAGTTTCCGAAAATAGCGGACCCTAATATAGTACCCTAAATAGTAGGATCCTAAATAGTAGGATCCTTATTATAAGGTCACCAAAGTAAGGTACCCCTATCTTCGGAAACTCCCAGATGTTTTTTCGGAATTCCGGAGCCCAGGGAGCGGTACAGGGATTCAATTTGTCACCACGCGCGCAAGGCATTAAACACGTCTAGACTGCAAGTGCCTTGCATTAAAACCCTACTTTAAAGGGCCTAAGCCTAAGCATGCCTAAGCGCTAAGCTTAGGGCATCTTTCCCCGTCAAGTCAGGAACGGGGATCTACTCACTGAGCGGCAGCAGGAAGGACCATGTCGTGTGGGCGATCTGCAGTGTCATCTGGCCGCCAAATTCTGCGATGATGTTCGCCCCACCTTGCTGTTGGCGGGCTCTCCTCTGACTGCCACGGATGTCCTTCAGGAGGATGTTTCTTTGGCCGTGATTCGCCACACTTTGTCACAAACGGCTGCCTTTGGGTTGCAGGCTGCTCGCACAGCAGTTTCTCGGGTAAAGGAAACACAGCTGCAAGACCTCAAGACCATCATTGTGCCAGCTGACATGATGCTGGACGTGATGGCTGCTATTCTGAGCCTGCTCGGTCACAGAGAGCACTCGTGGCATTCGATCAGAAAGCTGCTAGGTCAACGTGAACTACTGTCAAGGCTTTTCGCCCTCGAGCCCCACCAAGTAAGCTTCGAGAGCCAGCTCGGGGTTCAGCAGATTGTGGAGCGACATGCCGACAGCTTTAGGCACGAGGTCATCGTCAAGTACGCCACAGCTCTCGCGCCCTTTGCTGCCTTGGTGAGGGCTTTCCTAGAGTGCTGGGCAGCTTGACTGTGTGCCGGAAAATTTCCTGATGCGCGGTGGCGGACTTTGAGGGTTTTAAGCCCAGCCCGACCGACAGCCGAACATCTCTTCGCAGTAGACCCTCGCTTCTTTCACAAGCTGGGCGCCTCGCATTTGCTTTTAGGATGACCCGCAAGGGTGGCATGCACCTTCTAGAGAAGTTTCAGTCGTAATGTTTGTAGGTACCCAGCATAGGAAAAGAGAGCATGTCTCTTGACATGGATACATGAATTTCCATGAATTTGTGTTCTTATGTACAACATGTTGATTTGTACACATAGTCTTATTGATATGCTTCCGGACGCTCACATGCAAGCCACGAACCAGCTTTTACCCCTAGTTTTGCTAGGAAAAGTTGACACTTTGCAAGCATAAAGACAAAGTTGACATATGAGTTGACATATGGCTCATATGGCCACAGAGCACGGCGGGCTTAAAGCAAACTGTACCAATATTATTCCGCAGGGTTCCTCAATAGAACTGTAGTACAATACACCTCACAGGCCTATTCTAATCAGTACGACCCCTATGGGCTCAGGACTTTTGGGTTTAGACTTCTTAAAGCCTGCCGGAATAAGCAAGCCAGACTTGTATTGCCCAGAAGCTTCAGTCTCCACCGGGAACGTTTGGAACTGCATATGGCATAGGGCGTGGACTTTGAAGGATGTCTTGAGTTGAGGGCCTTCTGTGGGGCATCGCTATCAAAGCAAGCCTGCTGAGAACCGCCCCGGCAGCCCCTATTATATAGTTTCTATAGTGACCCGATCCATCTTTGCCATGCTGTGATGTTACGAGGTCCAAAGTGCGTGCTCCCAATAATCTCTAAATACCCGAAGCCCCGTGCACCAACAAGAAGTCGCCGAAATGTTCAAGCCCAATAAGCTTGATCGGGCTGTGGGTGCATGATGTAAGGGATTCGGGCTTTGAGTTTGGGGTGTATAGACGAGCATACGCTTCGGGTTTGTGTTGTAGGGCCGTGCTGTGATTGCGACCGATGTAGGGTCTGGGCTGTCCATGGCTTCGATTCTCAGGTTTCGGAATCAGAGTTTAGGGCCTGAGCTATGAGCTCTTCGAAAAGCTGCAGCTTGGAGCTTGAGACATAGGTTTAGGGGTTTACAGTAAACCCCATAAAGTTGGAAACCGGACTAAGGCCAAATAGTGCTGGGATTCCCTATACATTACTCTTGAGGGTTGAGGCTATTGGGTTTCCAACTTTCGGGCTTCTACTGTAGGGGTTAGGTTGTACGGTTTTCGCGCTTCCGAGCTAGGGTGAAGGGGGCATCCGAATTTCTGTTTGCCGAGCCTCAAGCGTGGCAATCGACCGAGGTTCGAGGTCAGCAGGTGTAGTTCTCTGAAGAAGCCCTAATGTGGGGGCTTGAAAATTGAAATTACCAACATTTCTCCTTGGGGTTCCTGAATATATTCAGAAGTAGCACAGAAGCAATAACCATATTCTCATTAGAAAGGCCCCCGTATCGGACCTTGGAACCCTGTCCTCAACCTTTCAGGCCCACCGTCTCGCAGCACACGTTTCTCTCAATCCACTCATCCGGGGTGCGGGCCTCCCAGCGCGTTGCAGTAATTTTTAGATTACAAAACCCACCATACAGTAATCAAAGCCCCTGTATCATTCAGTCCTTTCCGAGAATAGACGTTTCAGGTTCAGTGTGTAGCGCTCAGGGTACTATGACACTGGCATCCTAGGTTCCTGGTGGATGAAGTGGCGGAAGCCGAACGCACCCAAGACTATCTTGCCGGGGCCTTGGTGACTAAAGTTTGCCTCGCTCAGTCTGCAGTGGCCTCACGGCATCCGGATCCTTATATAGGGGCCTTAATCAATACCTATACTATGTTGGGGGTTCCTTAGTATAATCATAGTATGATATACTCCAAAACCCGATTTTAATTGTGAAGGCCCTATATTACCGTCTAGAGTTGGGGGTTGATGGGTCATTCCCTAACTTCGAGCATGAATCAAACAAAGCCTTGAGCTCCAAAGCAAAGCCCTGTATCCTGCACCCTTAACCCACACCCTACACCCCAAGCTCAAAAACTCTTCCCACAAAGAACCGCGGCACTCCTGACCCTCCGGGTGGGTGGAGAGCAGTGTTTAGAGTTTAGGGTTTAGGGGTCCTGGATGTAACATTCGCGTCTCCTCTCAAGAACATCACTTCGGTATTCATCTCACTGCCAGCATAATTGGTTTTCATGTTCGGAAAACGGCAGACTCGGACACAGAAGAGTCGATCTGCCACGCACACTGACGGCAAGCATCATCTTCGGACAAGCTGCCCGGGGTACGGCCTTAAGCAACGGGTGACAACGGGGTGAGAACGGCTCGCGCTACTTGCTGGATAACTTCTGCCAGAGCCTACACCAAACTGGCAGAGATCATGATAAGGGCACGGAGGGAGAGTGGAGGGCTTCATGTGGGGGTCTTCTTCATCACTAATTGATAACCTCCGCTTGTAGTCTCTATGAGCATAGTAGAGCTTTTCCCTCAGAAAATCTGGTAGAACTATTCAGGCCCGTAGATATCATCACCGTTCACAGGGTCCGTTCTCAAGTGCCTTCTTGAAGCTCTTTAAATGCAGCCGAGGTGAGTTTAAGGATGTAAATGTGTGCCTCATTTGGGTTTCCATGTTCTGTGGGGTAGTTACGGCCACTACTGAAGCAAACACCGATGCTGGATACTACCGGGAGAGTACATCGCTAGCAGCACGTCGTCCCCTCCTTCGTCTCCGTGAAGATGGGCTCTCAACCCTCAAGGCCTAATGCCCTAAGCCGCAAGCCTTACTCAGGCGTGCGGGTTCCAGATAAATTGGTTTAGGTTGTAAACTTCGGACTGTATACAGCACAGCCTAAACCCCATATGCGCCCTAAACATTAAGTCTCAAAGCTCAAGCGGGCCTCAGCCCGAAAACCCCCCAAGCCCTAAAGCCCCAAGTGCTAAAGCCCGACTCCGGATCCCTGCAGCCCGAAATTGCAACCCCACGCCTTAGATTTCCCAAAGCTTCTGAGGGTGTAGGGTTTAGGGGTTTAGGGTTTGGGGTGGTGTTTAGGGGTTTCGGCTTTCGAGCTTAAAGTTTAGAGGGTGACTGGAGGTTCTGCTCATCCACGATATCGACGGCAATTTTGCTTCGTTCACGCATTCTCCGCAGGTGGCAAGGGGGTCATAATACTCCGAGGAGGGAAGCACCTGATTAGATTCAAGTTTCGGTTTCGGGCATCCCAAAGCCCACCTACATACGAATTTGTTCCGAACCCCCTGACCCGGACCCTGAGGCACGAATCCTGGAAAGTCAGACTGGTAACTACCCTAAACCCTAGAACCCCTAAATTCCCAAAGCCCCTAAAGTCGCAAACGCGCGGCGTATATTCTTGATGGAACGAATCTTTTGCGGTGATAAAGGTATGATCATGTTGAGGCTACAAAAGGGAATCTTTCCTAACCACTCAACCTCCCGAATGAATCACCCAAGCAGAAGCCTGCAGATCATCAACTGGCAGCTCTAAGGCATTAGGGGTTTAGGGCGCATCATTTCTGGTGGAGGGTTTCTGGTCTAGGTTTGAGTTAGGTTAGGAAAAATAATATCCCCTTATGATCGTCCGGCCCAAAGAAGTTTCAGGTTCATGGTTTAGCATGGGGGTGCGATCGTTGTCACCAGGGTTTCAGAGACGCGAATCTACGGTGGTATAAGGAAAAGTGGCTCGATGATCGGTTCGGCCGTAGCTTTGGGGTTTGCACGGTTAGGAATAGTATGCCCCTTGTAGTTCCTACATCATCCTGCAACAAATTACCGCCAACCCTAAACCCCACGAGAAGAGCTTATGGAAAGTTTCGCTCCGAAACCTTCGACAACCCTCGTTTTGCGAAGTGTTGCAATCAGTTTGGGCTTGCTTTGTTTACGGGTCCTTGCAGGAAGGACCCTAGGGTCCAGGGTTACCAAAACCTTAAACGACCTACCGACAAGTTCAGCAAAAGGTAGTTAAGGTTACCGGTGTCTCGGGTTTGGTGTAGAGTACTTCGAGAATCAGACAGAAAAGGGCTTACGGTTCTTTCTGGCTCTACACGTCACAGGTGATAAGTTGCGCGATTTAGGTCAATCCCGTGCCGCTTATGGGAGGGCAAGGGCTTTCTTGCAAAGGCAAGTTGTACTTAGGGTTTAGGGTTTAGGAACCTGAATACTTTAAGTTTTTGGCAGTGGTATCCAGCTACAGCCTACAGGCGCCACGTGACTTTACTAAAACCAACTCCGAAACCTTAGTTGAATCAATTCTTGAGGCCCTTTTCGCAGGAGTCACCCTAAACCCAAAACCCAAAACCCTAAACCCAAAACCCTACACCCTAAACCCTAATCACGGCTATTATCAGGGCATGGAGCTGAAGTCTCGGAATCTTTCTGTTCTCTCTTCGGACCGTGGACAGTGCGTGGGTGTTTGTTGTTTAAGTCTAAGCTAGCAGCATCCGTTTTAGCCTCAGTCCATACACGAACAGAAGAACCTGTGTTTCGTGCTGCACTTTTGGAAAGTCCCGGTTTAAAATCCCAAACTCCATAAAGAGTCCTTCATTCTCAGTTGGAGCGCTATCACTACTTCGCGGAGACTGTCGCTGGCTCTCGGACTATTGCTGCACCTCGGCTTCTGACGCATAGGGTTTTGGGTGTGTTTGATATTTGTACTGATCTGAACTGCGACTGTTGGTGGTTTCGTTGATATGGTTGTTCTAACCTAGGACTTTCGATCCTGGACACTCAAACCCCCAACCCATACTCCTAAACAGCTGGGCAAGGGCCCTCAACACACAGAATGTAGGCCTGAACAAGACCCTCAGAATCTAAACCTTAAGCCCAAAATCTCTTGAAGCCTAAAACCTCACTACCCTAAAATTTCAAACCCCAATGGTACGCTTAAAGGTACCAAGGAACCCCTTAAATTCCTAACCCCTAAACCCCTAAACCCTAAACAAAAACCCTACCAAAGAACCCCCTTAAATCCCTAAGCAATACCCCCCCCACGGTACCCTTAGAGGTACCGAGGAGCCCTTTAAATCCCTAAGCCATATACCCTAAGCTCTCCGAGGTCTTCGCAGGGCACTTCCACCCCTGGGGAGGATGGAAGGGCAACCTACGGGACCCGATACCTTCGGTTTTAGGGTGCTTTGGAGTTTTGGGGTTTAGGGTTTACGCAGAGTTTAGGGTTTTAGGGTGCTTTGGAGTTTAGGGGTTTAGGGTTTATGCAGAGCTTAGGGTTTTAGGGTGCTTTGGAGTTTTGGGGTTTAGGGTTTACGCAGAGTTTAGGGTTTTAGGGTGCTTTGGAGTTTAGGGGTTTAGGGTTTACGCAGAGCTTGGGGGTTTAGGGTGCTTTGGAGTTTAGGGGTTTAGGGTTTACGCAGAGCTTGGGGGTTTAGGGTGCTTAGGAGTTTAGGGGTTTAGGGTTTACGCAGAGTTTAGTGGTTTAGGGTCTAGGATTCAGGATTTGGGACAAAGGGCTTTGGAGTTCAATGTAGGGGCTGACATAATTAGCTGCCAATACAATTTTGGGGGTTCCTTATTTATAGCTATAGTATAATGGGCCCCAAAACGTTAAGGCCCCTATATCAGGGTTTAGGATTTGGGGATAAATGGTTTACGGTTGAGAGGGTTTGGGGTTTGGAACAACGGGTTTTGGGGTGGAGGGCTTGGGGGATAAATGGTGTAGGGTTTATAGGGTTTAGGGTTAAGGATAAAGGTTGTCAAGCAGGGCTTTCGGGTTTTGGAGTCAGGGTCTAGGATTCCGGGTTTGGGGTTTCGGAATGAGGATTTAGGATTTGGGGCTTGGGTGTACTGTAGGATCTAGTGCATAATGGTTTAGGATTTAGCATCTAGGGTTTAGGGCTCGGAATCACAATTTGGGGCTTAGTTCTTAGGGTTTGCTGTCGCATCTAGAGTTCACGATGTAGGATTCAGGGCTCAGGACTTGGGGTTTGGGGTTCGGGTTCTGTAAGAGGCTTAGCTCATGTCTAAGGGTTTAGGGTACCCTAAATACTCATGGCCTAGCAGCAAGGAAAAGCCTGAAAAGGAAGAATCTCCTAAAGGGTCTGGATGAGTTTTGTTGACGTCTGTCGAGCGATTTCTTTTGAGAAGTGCGAAGGGGCTGATAGGAAGCTATGTCGCCGGGGTTCTGACGTCATCATGTTATGGCCTTGTTTGGGTCATCATGCAAAGCGGCATTTGTCTTGTTCACCTGTGCACGGTCAGCACTGCCAGTGCGATTTTCCTTGGTCGATGTAGAGACGCAGGTGCACTAGGCTCCCAGGTTTGAGTTCGGCATGTAAGGTTTAGAGCATTTGTTAGCAGCAGGTTAGTTGTGAGTGTGGCATCTGCGGGTGTCATGCGGATATCATTAAATGCCACTGGCAGGCGCAGTTTTAGTGTAAGGCCAGTTGTGTATCTTGCGTGACATTTAGACCTATGTGAGCCACAACCAAGAAGCCTACAGTCCGTAGATCTCTACGATACAAAACAGGATGTATCCAAAAAACTCAGTCTAGTTGTTAACGTCCCTGTCTTAGCTGGCGGAAGCTTCGGAAACCCGAGTTTCGGAGAACAGCTAATCCGATGGTGGCATATATATATACCCTAAACTACCAAACCCTACTTTTTTGTAGGTTCTTATTATAAACCCTAATATGGAATTTATAGGGACCCTACAAAAAGTAGGTTTTGGTGGGTTAAGGTATACATATTTGTTTCATTAATCTATTTGTGTATGTACATAGACACATACATACATATACATACATACCTACGGACATACATGCACGCGCAAATAGAATAAAAGCAAGCACGCACGTGTGAAATCCTTGTTTCACAAGTATACGATCCCTTGCTTGAGTTTGAGGTTTGCGACGGGGGTTTCGGGTTCTGGGTGTAAAGAAAAAATAAACAGCAGCACCTTAGCTTCGAGGAGCCTCCTTCCAAGCACCGCTGGAAAGGGACGCGCTCTTTTGTGAATCCCCATATCGGCAGGACTCCCGCACACAGACAAACCTGTTGAACGAGTGGGGCGAGGCAATCAAGTCTCTGGGAGCCCGGGGCTTGCGGGTTTATGCAAGCATCTAAAACACCTGCCCTAACCCTACACCTTGAACCCCTTAAACTCAACCCTATCAGCCTCAAACTTCTAACCCCCAAGCCCGAAGCCCTATAGTCAGAAGCCGCTAAACTCTGGCTAAAACAAGAGGCCTTTAATTAATAATTACCTGTACTATTTAAGGGGCTCCTTATCATAACTATAGTATAATGGGCCCCAAAACCCTATTCTAATTATTAAGGCCCCTATAGTAAGTCTCTGAAGGCGATCGACATGAGGCTTTGTCACATTTGTTTGGGCTGACAGTAGCCTTATTTAGGGTTTAGGGTTCAGGGTTAAGAGTTTAGGGTGTTAAGAACCCTACTCCCATCTAACCCTGAACGCCAGGATGGATCAGCCCCTGGTATTGGAGCCTGAATAGATAGTACCAAATCCCGTCTAATTCATCTCTGCAGCAGAGTTCCGCAGGAATCTCGCGCTGTGAGCCTCTCTACAGTTCACTTAGTCCTGCCGGCCCTTGCTCGAAGCTGAACTCAAAATTCCCTCAAGCTCTAAACCTGCTGTTCGTAATGGATCTCACCAACATCCAAGCTAGGGTGTCTAGGATACATACAACCCCAGAGCCTTAAACCCCCAAACCCTGCAACCCTACCCCCCCCCCCAAACCCCTAACTTTATACTCCGATGCCTTGAACACGTAAACCCTGAAACCCAAAACCCCTAGCCCTAAACCCTGAACCTCAAAATCCCTTAACCTAAAACCCTGAGGATCCATGTACTCCCTGTCATAGGACTTTTGGGCTTTTCTTAGTACCGAAAACCATAAATAAGGATTTCTTGGACCCTTAGGGAAAGCCGAACCCGAGTCCCTAAACGCTACGGCGAAAATCGCTTCGAGGACGTGGAAAGTCCTTTCCGTACGGGGGGGTGGGGGGGAAAGTTTCTCCGCGGTTCAGGGCGTACCTGGTTAGCAATAGCATTTTGGCATTTTGAGTTTAGGGCTTAGAGCGTTTGCAGGTTTGGGTGGTTCGGGTTTGGGGTACTCTTACAGCTGTAGAGCACCCAAACCGCCGTCTACATCCTACCCAGAGAGCTCAATAGGCGTAGGCCTTATAGTAGAGTCTGGAGGCAGCATTAACGAAAGGGTCTGGACTCTAACACCTTATGATTTTGCAGATTGGGAAACCCTGGATACTCAGGCCCTTAACCCGGAACTCTAAATTTTACATCCTAATCCCAAGCTCTACACTCTCATACCTAAACCTAAATGCAAATCAAACGTATCCCTGTGGTCAGGTCATACCCGTTGTACGGGGCTGGGCCCCAGACTATTCAGCCTTTGTGGTCACGCAGTGGAATCTCGATTCTATCTAAAGAGATTTGAGAGTTCAGGGTGCTGCCCTAAACCCTAAACCCTAAACTTACCCTAAACCCTAAACTGTGTTTCAAGGGGAGGAAATTGATTTCGGAGTTACATGGCGTTTGCGCGGCTTCGTGTTTAGCTGTTTCCGGTTTGAGCTTGTGGTACTGCTGATGGACAAAATCCTGCATTACCCATTATAAGAAATATACCATAATTCCCATAGTTTAGGGTCCTTAAGGTCATGCAGGATTTTGTCCATCAACAGTAGAGGCCACTCTGCTCCTTTTGGCTTTTTTCTGCAGAGACACTACTGTCCCCGATTTCTGGTGTTGCTGTCCTGCCGCCGAGAGGTTGTTGTGTCAGTACTAGAGGAGAACAGTTTGAGCAGCTAAGCAGCTAAGCCATGTTTCAATACCGAAAACGAGCATCCCATACAGTAGTCTTCTTCCCTAAACTTGACGACAAGCCCCACAACTCCTTCAGCACTTGTCCTGAACCTCAAGAACAACAAACAATGCACATTCACGCCTGATTCCCTTCGCAGTTGGACAGTGCAGCCGTAGATGCATCGGCTGGACTGCCTTTATGACGACAAGAAACCGTTATCGCCTCTAAAACACATCTAAAACAGAAGCCAACCAAAATCACAAATAGCACAGGACCCCAAACCCTAAAGCCTGCAAACCCTAAACCCATAGAACCCCAAACCCTAAACCAACACTCCAGAGCCATGCAGGAACGTGGCCAAGTGCTTCTGGCGGTTCGGCTCCGTGGAGGTGCCGAAGAAGGACCTTCCATCCTTTCCGGCTCTTTTGCGGTTAGACCATTTTCTGCATCCTGCACCAAAAAATAGAACAAACTCATGAATGATAGTGACCTTATAAAACTTTCAAAAAAACTCCAATGAATACCAAAGGAAAACATGACAACCCTGTAACTCCCTTTAACACTCTAAGACCCTCAAGCCTATGTTATGTTGCTACCTTGGACCCTTATCCCTAAGCCGCAGCTTCCGAAAGGATGAGAAGAAGGGTCCGCCGAGTTGGAAAAGCAGCTCTTCCCATGAGCAGCAGCACATCTTCCGACTTCCCAACTGTACGCTGCTTGGCCCGTTTTGCGGGCTCACGCTCGGGCTCTTAGGGCTTGGGCGGCTTTAGAGCCAAACTTCAGGGGGTTTTAAGGGCTCCGTTTGGTGTTTAAACCCTGTCAGGCTGATGTTCTTGTCTATACTTTTAGCTGAATCTGGCAGTTTCAGAAAACTACTACGGTACCGGACTCGGGGGGTCATTTTTATCAGGACCCCATTATGTATGCTTCTTTTGTTCTCCTAGGCCCCGATAAGTATGTACTGTAGCTATATGTATATACTGTAAATGATGCAGAATACATACATATATATATATGTACATACACATATATATATATATATATATGTACATGTATATGTACTGTTGGGTCTGTTGCTTCTACATGAGCTTCATCACTAGAGCAGACGTTAGCAGGGGTTCCTTTCGGCAGGCTGGTACAGAAGCTTTCTAATTCTGGGGTGGGACGGTTGGGTTCAGGACTTAATTATAGATTACAATCAAGGCTTATAGATGTTGCGTATAGGGTTTAGGGCTCAGAGTGTTGGTGTAGGGTTTACGTTCAAGCTTTGGATAACAAAATTATGGTTTAGGGTCTTCAGGGTTTGGCGCCCTCAAACCCCACCAAGCCCTGCAAAACCCTGAACGCTAAACGACTCTAACCCCGAAGAAGACTCCAAGAGCACACAAAAGCCCGACGCCGCAGAAAGTGCCCTGACGCCTAAACTCTACATCGGATGTTTGAGGCAGAAGATTATTGACAGGATTCACTCTTGCAGTTGCTCCTGAGGTTTCGGTGGGCGAAAGGGGATTAGGGTTTAGGCATGAGGGTTGTGGTGTTCTTTACAAGGGTTAGGCGAGAAGCAGCACCCAGACCCGAAACCAGCAAGCAGGGACGAGCGGCGATTCGTGGAAACTGTAAAGCCATGTTTAATGAATTTGAATTAACGATAACCACAACCAATATAGTAGTGTTTAGGGTTTAGGGTTTAGGGTTTCCCTAAACCCTAAACCCTAAACCCATTCAATAGTAGTACCGTACGGTACTGTTCCCAATGCTTCGCTCCGGGCTGCTCTGTCGTGAGCGTAAATGCTTATGACGGATAGACCTGTCACTAAGGGATTAGGGTTTAGGGATTAGGGTTTAGGGTTTAGGTTTTAGGGATTAGGGGCTATGTGCTTGCCGCGCTTGCTACTATGCATTATCACGGCTGCTGCTATGATTGCCATCGCCATGACTGCGACCACCGATGCGAAAATAACTGTTGCAGCTTGCGTAAATCATGATGGATCCTCAAACCTTGAGCCCCTAAGCCCTACTCCCTAACACCCTGAGCCCTAAGCACTAAAGCCTCAGACCCCAAACCCTAAGCCTGTCAAATCCTAAGCCCCACTTTGGTGGCTTTGGACTTCCGACTTCCAATGGACACTCCCACGGCCTCCGACAACTCGAGCATCCAAGAACTTCCTCCGTTCTGATCTCTTGTGATTTTCAGGACTTCAGAGGTCAAGGTTCGGGCTTTAGGGTTTTCGCTTTAGGGTTCAGGGCATTCTGACTTTCTTGTAATCCCAGCGCCTCATTGCCGTAGGCACACTCCTCGAACGCTGAAAGCCCCTGAGCCCTCAACCCTAAACCCTTATGCAGGCCGTCAGTTCAATATGTCGCAATACTCTACGAGAATGCAATCTAAACTAAGCTGAGCTATCCTCTACTCTGCAGTCCTCTACTATACTATGCTTTACTACTATACTATACAAGCTTGTCTTTACTCCCAAGGATTGATGAAGACTATGTCGGCACCACGACTTTCAGATCGTACGGGTCGGTGTCGGGCTGCTTGCAGACTTCGGCCGCATGGTCGCTGGTGCTGCTGGCGCTGGCGCTTGTTTCGTAGACTTTGAAGAGCTTTGGGGGTGTTAAGTTTCTGGAGGTTCGGAGGACCGTCAGTTTTCAATTTTGCGCTTGATTTCTGAATGATTAGTCGTACCATATATACTCCACATCCAAAACCCTAAGGTCAAGGCCCCTCTAGTAAGGCTTCGATGTTAGTGCGTGCAGCCGCGAGCCTGGATGTTGGTCCAGGCCCTGGCTGTTTTCTCTGCTCTGGCGCGAAGCTGGTTCGGAACACCCTACATAAACCCGAAGGAAAGCACGACAAAAACCCGAAGAGTCCTTAAACCCTACTTGAAGCCAAAGAGTCTCTAAGCCCTAGCCCTAAACCTTAAGCCACGTCCTGTTCCTAAGGGGAGAAAGGGATGTAAATAAGAGCGAGCTCAAGCCCTAAGCCGTCACTTCAGAGCAGAGAGCATTTTTATCCGAGGGGGCATGTCCAAGACATTCGCCCCTGCCGGGCCCCTTGGTGCTCTTACTTTAAAGAGTCCCAAAAGAAGAACCTCAGGGTCTTTAAGAGTGTATGATTTATGTATCTTCTCAGTGTTCCCGGATTAGGGATAGCGGTTGAGGGTTTATAGGGTTTGAGTTAAGTCTGGATTCTTAGAGATATCATAAGGGGGGTCTTAGAGGTTGTCTTTATCGGGCTTACTATAGAGAAAGTGCACAACGGGCCATAGAGGTTTTCAATCTTAAACGTCCCATAAGCGGCCGCTAAGGCCAACCATAAGACCTTAGTATAGATTGTCGGGAACCCTTACACGCTAAACCCCTAGACCCTATACCCTAAACCTTAAGGGTAGCTTTGATTATGTCAGCCAGAGCACTAAGCTGGGTCCACCGGAAAATCGCAGGAGTGTTCGGAGAGCCTCGAAAGTGTGAGCAAGCTTTCAGGGTACAGGGTTTCGGGTTTAGGGTTTCGAGTTTACGGGTCAGGGGTTCGGGGCTTGTTCTTTGATTGGGGTTGAGGGTTTGGGTTTCAGGTGTATTGCTTTGATGATGTCTAGATTTTTAGGTAAATGTGGATGCTGCTGCGGCTGATGCCGCCGACACCGGTGAAGCGAAGCTGGCTGCAAAGGCGGCGACCAGAAACTTGTGAAAGCACCGCACCCAAACTCAGGCCACACTCAAAATGCATCAGGAAGAACAACTGAAGGAGGCCTTGCACAAAGTAGAGGCGTTGGAAGACAAAGCATCCCGACAGTGTTGAAGTGCCGGGGTTGGGAGATCTCCCGGCTGTGCAGGCAGCCTTTGCCGGTGCACCGCTTGCTGGCACTACCCCTTTAAAGCTTCGGACAAAGGAATGCCAGCGTACACATGAGCCGAGCTGTTCGAGGCACGGCCTTCGACTTATCCTGGCTCCCTCACACGCAGAAATGTGGCTGACAGATCCGTATCTCACCTTCGGCTCAACGCTACAATGACAAGCTTGAGATGAACAGAATTAATAACAGAAAAGTTTAAGGTGTGAAATATGACCATCCGTTGAAAGCTTTCGAATGCAGCAGCTCGTTCGATTCTGTCTCGTCCTCGTTTATGCCCCATTGCTGGGTATCGCACGCCCCCGAGCCTTCTGCATGCCCCTTCCTCCCCCCTTGTCCATGTCCTTGTCCACACCGTTGTGAAAGACCGCCCTCTCCAGCCCACGCCTCCCCCCACGCCCTTCCGTGAACCAGGTATCTCGATTCCACGCCCCGTCAAGAGAAAATGTTTGCAACAAGTAGGCGGCTTCGTGGAGGGTCTGCTACCAGGCTTGGTCGAACTCATACTTCTCTCTCTCTGCAGGAAGCTCTGACCAGCAGGGGCCGGTAGCTTTGGGCGCGTTTACCGTGCCCGCCTCCGCGATGGCACCTCGGTTGCCATCAAGGTTTACCCGGATCAAGCCGTGCAGTGCGTGAAGCTGGCAGATGCCCGGCACGAGCAGCAGGCAGGCAACCTTACTGCAAACGGAGAACAAAGATTTCTAATTCTAATTCCCATGAGCGAGGTGTTGTCCCAGAAGCGGCAACCCAACATCATCAGCCTCCTAGGCCACAAATTGAGGTCTTTGGAGCACCAAGACATACACAGCAAGGCTTTTTCCATGAGCAGCGGCATCTGGGAGGTGAAGGTATCAGTGAGAATTTTCGGGAGGTTGGCATGACATGAACCGGGCCCTTGATGACTTTATAAGCGGGTCAAGGCTTAGGATGTCTTATTCTTCATCGTGGAGAGTTTGGGTTGTGAGCTTGGCGCTTTGAGTTCGCTTCTGTCCGCGCTAGATCAACACCCTCAACTCTGAATTAGCCGGTTGTGGTTGTGCAAGTTGTTGTGCTCTAGGTGTGGTGTTGGGCAATTCGGGTGCCCTGATGTAGGGGTTATCCGACTCCATGCGTGATGCGCAGAAAATTTTATCTGGCATTCCAGGCCACTTCAGCTGGCATTCTTGCCGTTTTCCCCGGGTATCAGAACACGGGACCTTAGGTGGCACGAGGACCCCTGCACAAACGACGTACCACGATTTTTACGAACCTGCCTTTTCTGGGATCTTGGGCCTTACATTGGACGATAGGAATCTCAAGCCTGCTACTTCGGAAAGTGTCCAGGAAGAGAAGCCTATGTTGGGATCTGATCTATTAGATACAACTAACGCCTGGACCCGAAAACCCTAAAGTGAAAGCCCTACCCATAAATCAGTAATCGTGGATGTCCCCTCAAGTTGTGCGATTGGGGCGACGTCCTGTTCTTTAAGACGGAGACCCTTCAAGAAACCCTACTGAGCCCAAAGCCGTGAAACCATAGCCCCACACCCCAAATGCCTCGAGCCCGGGCGTCGAAACTCAGAAAACCGGATCGGAATAATTAGAATAGGGATTTGAAATATTATTTGATATAGCTTCTATGCAAGGATGCGGTTTTGAGGTGTATAATGTTATGCGAGGATTTGACAGGGGATGCTATTACTTAGCACTAGTTGCTACTGAATCAGGCATCAACTTTGATTTTGCTTCGACCTGTAGCTCAGAGGGCTCCTTCCCGGAGCTCCGAAATGCAAGAACTACTTTAGGTTTAGGTTTGGTGGTTGAGGCTTTAGGGGTTTAGGGTTCAGGGGAACAGGGGCTTAGTGGTTCAGGCAGCAGGGTCAGATTCTAAAGCCTTGCATAACCCCAAATACCCCAACCCTAAAGCCCCGACGAAGAACCGTGTCAGCCGGCTTGGAATGCTGCCTGAGTGTTTGGGCCTCTGAAACTGTGCACCTAGTGGGGCATGCAACAGCAGCTGCAAAGATTTCAATGCTTCCGCGGCTTGGGCCTTAAGGTTGGTGGGTTCGGGGAGTACTTCGGGGTTGAGGATTTTGGGGTTGAGGCTTTGGATTTAAGGGTTGAGCGTTTCGGGCTTCGGGGGTGCTTTACTCCCCCATAGAGTTGGGAAGGAGATGCACAGGTTCAGTCCCAGTCACATATTTTCCACCCCACTGTGCGCATTGTATAGTTCTGGGGTTGCGAAGTTCAAGCCCCAGTATCCTACACCAGCCTGAAGCTCAAGCCACAAACCTTAAGCGCCAAATAGACATGCCTAAACACTGTGCCCTTAACCCTTATCCCTGAAACCCAAAACCCTGGTCTTGGTTTTGGTTTGGGTGTACGGGGTTAATTAAGGATATTCGATGGCCCCCAACTGACCTTCCAGGTAGCCCTTGTGTCCCTTGAGTTGCCAAAATGCCTAATATATATATATATATACATATATATACAAATATATACAAATATATACAAATATATACAAATATATATATATATATAGATAGATATACAAATGTGTATATATAACCTCAATAGTACTTGATTTACACCCCTTTCCGTTGACTAGCGCTCTATCTCTAGGCTCAGGTTTGCTGGTCGGCTTCCGGGTCTTCTCAGCTAGCAGAGGTACATCGAGAAAAGACTTTGAGAGTCTTCTGATTGCACATATTTATGAGCCCACTTGGTACCCTTGCCTAAAGCCCCAAAATATGAAACACGCCCAAAACCCTAAACCCTAAACCCCTGCACCCTACACCCTAAACCCATAGCCCATCTTGGCAAGACTTAGACAGCCAAGGAATCCCAGTAGGCTGAGGGTGGGAAGGACCCAGAAGGGGGCCGCCGCCTTGGGGTTTAGGCTTTAGGGTCTTGTGGAGGCTCTTATATGGGGGTTTCCGGCATAGGGCACCCTAATATAGTACCTTAAATAGTAGGATCCTTATTATAAGGACCCCAAAGTACGGTACCCCTAATTTTCGGAAACTCCCATATGGGGTTTGATAGGGATTTAGCGACTTTGGGTTTTGCGAAGCCTGAAAGAATTCAAAACCCACAAATCCGATTTGGGTTGAGTTTTGGGTTTACGTAGCCTTGTTTTGTTGGTCTGAGGGCTCTTTGGGGTATTCAGCAACCCACGGAAGGACGAGCGAGGAAATGTCGCCATCAAAGACGTGATGAGGCTGCGTCTGCATGCCTAAGCCCAGGCCATCTGCAGTTTCGGTTTCGGGTTTGCAGTTTCAGTTTGAACACAGAAGCAGGAAAACAACACAAATCTTCCCCTCGAAAGCTCACGGTACAAACACGAGACATGGCCTCTACTAGTCTACGCGGGGTTGGTTGAGTCTCGGTTTTGGTTTTGGGGCTGTCGTTCTGGCTTGGGCTCGGGCAAGTAGGTTTGCGCAAACATGAAGCCCTCTCACCTGCATCACTGCAGTTAGCACCACTTGCCAACTTCAAGGACGAGCGTAAACTTGCATTGAGTGGGAGATGCGGAGTGACTTTTGAGGTAGGTCAGCATGCCTTCCTGCTTGCAGGGCCACTGAAGGTTTCACCTTGCACAAAATCTAGTCCTAAATCCCACAGCCAACCCCTGCTCCCAAATCCTTCAACTTCTTCCGAGAACGTGGAAGGCTCTTCCGCGATCTCAACCTCTCTCCTCGCAGCCGACAGGCCTCCTGCCGCAGTGAACAGCAACCGTAGGATGGTAGGATGGGGCCCCAGGATTCTACCTATAGTCTCCATTGTAGTTCCTTTTTTTGGTTAACCAAAATCCCTATTATAGGATCCTAACCATAAAACTGGTTAACCAAAAAAAGGAACTACAATGGAGACTCGAGGTAAACCCTCATCCCCAAGACCTACGGGCTCAGTGGCAGTACCTGAACCCGACTGAACCCCCAAAAACCTGCAATTGCAGGCTTCCATATTATGCTTTCCTTAAGAAGGTAGGTCCTTGTGGGTTCAAGCAGTTTAAGGGGTTGGTGTTTTGATTTGTACACGTCCTGCGTGGACACTTGCGGCACGTCTGCCCTTACAGTCCCTTTTGCCATGGTACTGTAAAAACAAAAAAATCTCAACAACGATTCTAATCATTACGGCCGTGATATTGCCGCGAAAAACATCTCCAGAGTTAATGGATAGGCGTCTGCACGTGATTCGGATGGTTCAATTTCCGCACTGAAGTTCATTCACGTAGAGCATGCTTGCACACACCCTGTTCTCATTGTCGAGGCATTGGTACCAGCTAACTTCGCTAGCTCGCTCATTCACAACCCTTCAGACCTTATTCCCGAAAGACACCATAACTCTTAGTAGTAAAGTAGGTACCCAGTAACCTTTTTTTGGGTACTACTATAAGGGGTGCTATATGGGCTTATAAAGGTTCTTAGGAGTAGAGTAGGCAACCTTTCCCCTTAAATAGTTCCAAAGGTTAACAATTAGTTGTCCTAGGATACTGGACAAGTACGTAAAAGCAGAGGCTTGGCTTCAGAGAGAGAGAGAGAGCGAGAGAGAGAGAGAGAGCGAGAGCGCGAGAGCGCGAGAGCGCGAGAGCGCGAGAGCGCGAGAG
>BGNK01002041.1:63810-114458 GCA_003297005.1 Symbiodinium sp. clade A Y106
GAGAGGGGGAGAGGGGGAGGGGGAGAGAGACGGCCTTCACAGCTTCTGAGGGTTCAGGGCTTAATGGTACCAAAAGAGTACGACAAGGGTTTCTATAATGGCTACCGGCTATGGGGGCGTTCTGAATCATGGCCGATTTTTGGGCCGGAATCCGCTAAGGCGATAGGCGGGACGCAACGTCGGGCTTCGCCTGTTCTCGTTTCGACTTTAGAGATTGCGGCCGGGGTTTGAGGGTGCAGGGTTCAGGGCAGCCTGGCTCCAGAGTTGGGAAGACCAGAAAACTTTGATACACTGTCAACCTATGACGCATCGGTTTCAATGCAACCCGAAGAAACCTAGGCTACCTAAACCCTACACCCGACAGGTTCTTGGTACAAAGGATTCCCTTTCGCCTTACTCTAGCGATCAGGAGCAGCTGGAGATCAAGCAAGTCTTGAACGAGGCGGTTTCAGGGTCGGGAAGCGAAACCGAGCCTAAACCCTAAACCGTAAACCCTAAACCCCTAAAACACAAAGCAACCATCCCAAAAGCCAAAGCATGAGCCGAGAGCCTGAAATGGTGCCTTCATAAGATTCGGGCTTTAGGTTTGGGCACGCAAGATACTACCATTGGCATTTGGAGAACTTCTGTAAGCTTTGGGCTTTGGAAGTCAGCACTTCTCGTACTTCAATTCTCGCCACATGCAGATTCCTTCGTTTAGTTAGTCGAGCTTTTCAATGACACAATGTCTTGGTTCTGAATACGCAGCACCGCATGGCACAAACGGGGTTAAAGCCCAACACGACTGCCATGATGGTCAAACTCTGCAGGCGATCGTGGGGTGTAGGGCTCACAAGAAGGGGACCCAAGCAATGAACACATGTCGGCGCTGACACCCAGAAATATTATCAGCAATAAAGCAGCTTCGCAACTGTCTGATACTCCTACAGAAATGCCCGGCAGCCCCCGATCGACATGTAGGTTTGCATCTTTGCGTCTTCGCGGCGTCGTGTTTGGGTCCGTAAGTCCCTGAGTCTTAACTTATCAAAGGTTGAACCTTGCCCTAAGGCTCAAAATAGCCCAAAAGCCTTATATAGTATGGTCTCTGGGCCCAAAAGCCTTAATATATGAGTCCTTAGAGCCTTAGGGTTATCGTTCGAAAGTGTGAACCTCAGGGCCGTTGGCCTAGCCGCAATGCAGGTAGATGAGGACGGGACTGGCACCCTCAGCTGGTTCAAATTCACCTACGTGGCCACTTGGCACGGCAGCTCCAGGGAAATCTGGATGTGTTAGAAGCTAAGCCTTAAAGTAGCCTTAATAGCCGCAGGCAGCAACCTATGCCATTCTACCTTTTGACTCGACAGGTTTTCGAGTCAAGGAAGGGACAGACATATAAGTAAAGTTTGAGGATTGCCGCTTAGGGATCTTGACTCTGAGCCTGCTCTCGGCCCTCAAGCTACATCCCGAACCCCCGAACCCTCCCAAGGGAGTTCAACCCAGAACTGTAAATCTGGTCCTGTTTAGACCCCAAGCCACAAGCCCTTGAAAGAGAAGCCCTTAGCCCTTCAAATGGAATTAACCTTCGAATCTCGTCCCTGAGGCCTGACCCCGAAGCCCGAAACCCTGCAAAGGGAGTTCAACCCTAGACTCTCAACCCTCAGTGCCTAGACCTACGCCTGGAAGCAAGAACAAGCCCAGAAAAAGCTGTGATAAAACCTGCTGAAGAATCTACAACACCCGATGAAGCCACTAATCCCCTAAACCCTAAATGAAGCATCTACAACACCCGATGAAGCCCCTAAACCCCTAAACCCTAAACCCCTGTAAAGCCCTAATGCGAGCCCTAGCTGAGGTGCAGCTTTGCCAGGAGAGGTTGGAACGGCTGGTGCGCATCGATGAGGCTCTTGCCCCAGATCGTGGGCTTGGTGTATGGCTGAGGGCCCTACAGATCCCCCAAAGGAACCCTTATAGTGCCCTTTAAAGGAACCCCTAAATCCCTAAAAGGTTTAGGGTTTAAGGTTTGGGGCGTCGGGAATATGGGTGGGTTTAGCGTTTAGGGGGCTTCGGCTTGTGAAAGGTGCAGCGGTTTGGGTTTATGAAACCATTGCCAACAATGCAGGCGAATGCTTGCTGACATGATTCCACACAATCCTACAAAATAACTCTTCAATCACAATGCTATAAAAGCTTAAAGTTCACACAGGCTGGGTTTGTGCTCTTGGTAGCGGGGTCGGAATGTTTACCAGCAATATTCCCTTGTGGTCTTTATGCAGTCATAGTCAAATTAGTTACCACGGGCTTTCTCTTCCTTGCGACAGGAGCGCTATGCGATGGCTTTGGGCTTCAGCGAGGATCGGTTTCGCGAGCTGCGCAAGGCCATTGGTGGACCCTGGGCCGCTAGGGTGTGGCGGAAGAGGGTAGGGTTTGCAGGGTTTCACGGTTTAGGGCTTGCAGGGTTTAGAGGTGTTTCGAGTTTGGGGTTCGGGGTTATATTAGGCGTCAAAATTAGGTTTCAAGGTTTAAGGTCTAGGGTTTGGGTTTGGGGGTTTCTTTGCTTACCCGAAACCCTAAACGTTTCTGCAATATATATTGCGGGTGTGAACTTGGCGGTCGAAGGTCATTGTTCGCGTTCTTTTCTGCGGTGGGTCCACGTTAGGCCCGACTGTTTCGGCAAAAGCTCAACCCCCCGAGTACCATGCCAGAAAACACACACCTCAAATAATGAAGATAGGGACTGTTGATATGATTTCAGGTACATCGCAAAGGTAAGAGGGTCATTGGGCTCTCTGACAATGCCACCCTAAACACTTATAGCATACTAGAAAGGTTTTTTGAAACCATGCCCTCATAGGTCTTCTTGGACCACAAGAACGAAGCCTGCGTGATCAGCTCAGACAGGGACACTGTCTGAGTGACGAGAGCTTCGAGGCTAAAAGATTCAATGAGGGGCTTTGGTGCTTTGGATCGCAGGGCTTGAGGGTTTCAGGGCTGAGGATTTGGATTTGGAGTTTAATTTAGGGCCTCGGATGACATCGAGCCTAGATCAGCCAAGCATTCATCGACTCAGGTGCTTTAGGGCCGTGGGTGTGGGACAAGATGGGGGGTACCGAAAATTAGGGGGTTATGGTACGTATTGTGTGCCCTAGTCTAATCGTGTGCTACAATTTCGATTCTGTCTGTGCGTAGGTTCGCCTCGCGATACCCCGAAGCCTGAAGGGGGTTCACCTGAAGTCCAGGGTTTCTCACAGGTACCGAACGCGGATCCTGTCATGAATTCCGTTACCCTGAGTGCCCATGTGCCCATAGAGTGTATACTCTGGCAGTAAATATGGGGGTTACGTTAACGGGTAGCCATTTACTGTAAGAGTAGATGGACCCTTAGGGTTAGTGACTACGGTCAGTGAGCCGTGTAGAATTGACCACCATATCCTAAAGAAGGACAAGTCGTGGTGAAACACAGGTGCTGCAGATCAAGGAGCTGAGAAGCGTCATGAATGCGCTGCAGAGACCGCGCCCTGCTCCAGAACTTAAGGCTTAGCTTCCGAGTTTCGAGGACAAAAAGCAGGCATTCTGACCACCCTAAACCCGAAACCCCAGACTGATGCCCGAAATCTGCAGCTAGTTCTGGATGCCACGAAGTCCAGCGCACTACAACCTAAAGCGCAAGCCTTCTTCTCAAATCAGCCGCCCTCCTTCGCAAACATCAGACATTCTGTCATACGGGGTTCTTATCACCGTTTTTTTTTCAGATCTCTCCTCTACATTGCAGCATCCTGAAGGCCCTAAACACTAAACCCCAAACCCGAGGCAAGGCCAGCGGGTCTCCCAGATTGCCGCCCTCCACCAGCACAGAGCCCTTACAGTTATATTGTATTAGGTTATGTTGTATTATATTATAGCAGAACATATGATATTGTATGATAATGTTCTATTATAGTATATTGCATACCTTATATTATGTGCTATATTCGGCATCCTTCAAAAGCAGGTACTCCTCTGAAGAACTGCTGCGCCTCTTCCAAGCCTTCTCAGCTTCCGAAGGCCACGTCGGGTGTACTTTTGCAAGACCTTGGTGTTTGGGGTTTAGGGTTTGGGGCCGTATCGGGTTTGGAGTTTAGGGTCTTTTATGTTAATTTTTGGGGGGCCTCAACAGTTGGGTGTAGGGTTTTGGGGGGGGGGCCTCCCTGAAGGGTTCGATTGAGAGAGTTGCAGCTACGGTAAGGGAGTTATAGTTCTTTATGGTTTCTGGGTTTTAGCATGGGGGCCTTCAATAATTGCAACAGATTTTTGTGGGGTATGCGACAATATACTCACACTTGGACTACAACGGACTCCTATGTCTGGTTATTAAGACCTCGGTACTGTCGTCTCAAGTACTGTTGGTTCTGCTTCTTAGCGACGCGGTCAACAAGAGCTACTGCAGTTACCATCCCCTAAACCCTAAACCTCTAAACCCCTAAACCCCTAAGCCCCTAAACCCTAAACCCGTTGCCCTCGTGATGCTACGAAGTCTTCGGCTCTCTTCAGCTGTTCACGCTTTCCACCGGCATGTCGGTGCATTCTTCTAACCCCCCTCAAACGACAAAAGAGCATCTACCTGAACCAGAAAGGGAAAGGACTGAGCTGGAGTTAAAACTCAACCCTACTAAACGCTCCCCAACCCCCAAGCCGTATCCTTCCGCTTGCACACTACATCGGATCGAACCTTGGGTTTCTCACGAGGCTGTGCATCTTATCGGGCATCAATTTTCCAATCGTGTCGAGTTTGGGGCTATAGAGTTCAGAATGGTTTAGGGTTTAGAATGGATTAGAGTTTAGGGTTATAGGCCTTAGAATGGTTCAGAGTTTAGTGTTATGAGGCTATCCATCTCATGGGCGGGTTTCTTGGTACACTTGTTGCCCTTCATCCCGACCTTATTACAGGCTCCAAGCACCAAGTTCCTGCAGAAGCCTAGACTTAGCACCCAAAATGATAGTTATTGTTGTGATAGTAGCAGCGACTGAAATAGGAGTACCTGCAATAATATCTCAGCACCCTAGTTCCCGCCCCCCCCCCCCCCCCCCCCCGCCCCCCCCCCCCCCCAACACCACCACCATAACCCCACACCCCTCACCACCTACTCACGCCTTCACCAACTAATCGATCTCCANAATTTAGCACCAAAAATGATATTTTGTTTTTAGTAGATAGCAGCGACTAAAAAAGGAGTACCTCAAATAATATCCCAGCCCCCTAGTCCCCCCCCCCCCCCCCCCTCCCAAGGCTGAAGCCCTAAACGGTACTTCATAGTTGTAATCCCTTAAACCCGAACCTAAGATTGCATCCTGCAGAAATTCCCGAACCTCAAGGCCCAAAACCCTGAACCCAAGAGCACACATGGGTCATGGCGCCGAATTCGATGCTCCTTAGGATTGTGTTAGCTTGCCATAGAGCAGAAACCAAAGGGTTGAAACAGGCTGTCTGTTATTTAGGTCTAAGGGGGTTACAGTATCATGCGGCCCGATCTAGGGTTTGCTTGGAGGTTCCTCCCGTTACCTGTCCCAAAACCCGCATAAAACCATCTTAGAAAGCCCTTACAAACTATCTGCAACACCCGTCTAAAACCTTTTTGTTCCTTTTGTGAACAGCTACCGTTACTCATAAATAGGGGCCCCCAAAAGGGTACTATAGGGTCCATAATATAGGGGCCTTACTAAGTAGAATATTGATGAAGTCGAGGGTTGAAAAGAGAGCGCCAGCTGCCAGGACACTTCGATCTCCGCTGTCTCATCAGGAGCTCAAGGGCTCCTTTAGTCTAAACATTCCGTAATTCAGGGCTCCTTTAGTGTAAAAAATCCATCATAAATAAGGGTTCGTGGAGAGTTCTGTTTTGAAAAGTGTGAAGGGTGAAGAGTTGTTAGTGTTGCGGGTTCAGTGGAGCCTACATAGCGCTGCAGGTGCGGCTGCAGGTTTAAGCACCGATTTGAGCCGACAAGAAACTTATAACATCGTATATAATCATCGTATCAAGATCGATGAAAGCCTAAACCCTAAACCCTTAAACCTAAACCCTATAGATCCCTAAGGCCCGAGGGCCTCCTGGGGATTCAAAAATCACAGAGCATTCCGCAAGCTCCGGGTGATTTAGGGTTTATGATAAATTCAGGGCTTAGGGTTTGGGGCTTAGGTTTTGGGTAATAATCTTAGGGTTTAGTTCAGCCTTTTGTTGTTTGTTTTGTTGGGCTCCTTCTGATCTATCCAGTAGTACAGACTCCAAGGGGTTACCCAACATGCTGGTCTCATTTTGGGTCCAAGGTGCTTTCAGAAGCTGGGGCCATATGTTCATGTGTGGTGATGCCTATGATGTTAAAGGTGGAGGGCGCCCCACACCTAGGGTCTTCTGGAACACTTAAATGCCCATCATATCTGTATGTGTATATATATACACATGCATGCAGGTGTATATCTTATATCACGTATCGATCTTTGTATTTATCGACTTACTTCTGTGATCATCCAATATTGTGTGCAACATCTAGGCGTGCCTTTCTCTGTATGTGTATGTTTGTATGCATGTCAATGTGGGGGTTTCCGAAAATTAGGGGTACCTTATTTTGGGGTCCTTATAATAAGGATCCTACGATTTGAGGTACTATATTAGGGTCCCCTATTCTCGGAAACTCCCATATGTATGTTCTCATGAGAAGGCCCTCAAAATAATTACCTTCTAGGCTCCTCTGCGCCATTGAGATCCAGCGCACGGAGGGTCAGCTGCCTCAAGACCGGCTAAAGGCCTACGCTTCGCTGCTGTTGGCTCTTTGGGCTCAAGGTTTTGAGGTGTTAAGGTCTGGGGTATTCGGGTTCGGTGCTTGAGGCTCAGAAAGGGAATAACAAGTGCTTGACTGCGGATCTGCCAGTCAGGGGGGAACCGTATCGAAATCCCTTAGCCAGAAGCCTATTGCCACTACACCTCACGATCCCTAAGCCGGAAAACAAGTCATCAGACTTGTTTAATTGAAGCCAGAAAAGCCGAAACGCTGTTAAAGATCCTAACTAGCGAGGTCGCCCCGGAGACTTGACTAAGGTCTGGAGAGTATGACGACTCTGAATAGCCTCTGAAAAGTACTAAACGCCCTAAACCCTAAACGACTTAACCCTTAACCCTAAGCCCTCAAAACCCTAAACCCTAACCCTTAACCCTATAAGCCCTCAAAAACCCTAACCCTTAACCCTATAAGCCCTCAAAACCCTAAACCCTGAAGCCCTAAACTTCCTAATCTCGATAGGAAGCAGAAGCTCGCTGAGCTTCGTCGCCAGCCCGGGGAGCCCTCAGCCCCTGAAATCATGAAAGTCCGAGGGATCTTTCTATTTCGTGTATAGGGTTTATGGGTTTAGGAGTTTAGGGTTTAGGGTTTAGGGTGTAGGTTTTAGGGTTTAGGGTATACTGCTTGATTAAGCGGACGGTCGTGGTCTCACTATGAACCTCCAAAAAGCCTTCAGCCAAAACCTAGCTAGACAGCCTCTAACTCTAACAACTAGAAAGACCTCAAACGACTCTTCTAAAGCCCTACAACACCCCGAACAACCTGCTGGACCCTCAAGAATCAAGAACCATACAGCATCCTGATGGCAAGCTGCAAAAAGCACCATGCTCCTTTTTCAGGGATCGCCTCGTCGCAGTGAAGCAGAGAGGCTTGTGCCCTGGTGCTGCCGTGTTCGGGTTTGGATATATATATATATATAGATTGCTCTTTGTTGTCTAGTTTTTGAGGGTTCGTACCGATTCGCTGCTGGGGTTTAGGGCTTGGGGATGGGATTCAGTTTTGGGTTTAGGTTTTGATTTCGCATTTAGCTGGGGGGGGAGGTTGAGGACGGACCCTTCAGCCTTGTGGGTTTTAGGGTGCAGTGGAGTTCGTAGGCTGGTACTGTAGAACATCTTGTAGGCAAGGGGCAACTTGTTGCTTTCGGCAGCGACTACCCGGCTATTGATCGGCTTTGGGCTGTTTTCTTGAAACTACGGTTCTGCTTGGTGATGGTTGAGGGGGGGTTTCCTTCAAGTTGGCTATAGCCCCATGGGATATGCAGACCGCGCAAGGTTTGGGGAAATACCTACGGCTTGCGTAGGTTGTGGTTTCTAAGTTGCACGGTTTCGGTTTGGCAGGCCAGATGTCGGATTTGTTAGTGTTCGGTATTTGGGGGTGATGGCGGTCCCCAGTCTGCAGTTGTGCTTTAAGAAGAAGTTCAACTCCCAAATTCATTGATGGAATGTGGCCAGGCAGGCGACTGAGCTGCTGATGATGTCGCCTGGCTAGCTTTCGTGTTCGAGCGCGTTGAAAAAAACAAGTGACATGAGACCTACTGTGAGATCTCAAGGCCTACGAATTCGAAGCCTCCTGAAAACCCCCCAGGCAAAAAGAGCAAGCACAAATTCCGTGCAGAGCGTGCTCATGGCCGCTCCCATATTTAAGCAAGAGTGTCACGACTCGTATCGCAGGCACTGGATATTGTGCACGAACCCGGTCGTCCCCAAATCCCCAACCCTCCAACAACTAAACCTATGCTAAACCCTAAACCTTAAACCCCTAAACCCTAAACCGTGTTGTCTCCGTGAGTGTTCAAAGCACTCGGCATCTGTGCCAAGGCTTCCCAGGCATGCAGAAAGATCCAAACTTGTGGATTCGGGACTGTGGAGAATTTGAAGTTGAGGTTTTGGGGTTAAGGGCTTGCATTGAGGCTTTAGGTTTTGGTTTTTTGTAGGGTTTAAGGATTCAGCTTTAGGGCATAGGGTCTACTTGAGCAGGTAGGTTTTCAAGATCCACGCAAAACACCTCAAGCTTTGTGTAGCCTCTGCCTCGAATCAGTCTTGTTGAGAAATACCGAAAGCTTTTGAAATTAGGGTGTAGGGGTTTGGAGCCAATTACTTAACCGGCCCTGGACACAGGTCCTCTGCAATACTGGGTCCTGAAGACCATCCGATAATGCTTTTTTGGTACCTGGTTACTTCAAATCCCAGATTGGTACCCTAGGCGCCTAAAGCAGCATGACCTTCTATTCTGCATGCCCCTGGGGTTCAGAATCATGCAGGAGATCGGCCTAAGGCCTTTCTACTTGCACCTGAGGGGCTTAGGCCTTAGGCTTCAGGGTTTAGGTGTTAAGCTTTTAGGCTTTAAGCTTTAGGGTTCAAGCTTTAGGGTTTGGGGTTTAGCCTTGCTTGCCACTCGGATCTGGTTTTAGTAGGACTGGGCCCGGTTCGGGGACCTCACCGGATGCCAAAGCTGCAAGAAGTGAGCCGCGACCTTCGAGGTCTTCAAGGACTTAGAACGCCAAATGCGAAAAGCAACAGCCCTCCAGTTTGCAAGCCACAAATCTAAACATATCTAAACCCACATCCGTAAGCCCAGGAATCCTGAATTTGCAACAATAAATCCGACATCCAGAACTCTAAGACCACAACCCTGAAACCTAGACCGTCCTCTAAACCGTAAGGGCCTTTGGTAGACAATGAGCCATTACGTAGGATCTTCTTACCGAAAGATGTAAGGTGTTGGGGATTGTTAGATTTTGGGATTTGGGGGTCTCGTGTTGACTGTGATTACATATATTGAAACATTCCGGATTGTCTTAACTGAGTCTTATGGTTGGTAGTGTTCTTCTTCTATAGTCCCGAGTTACTACTGTTCTTTTTCAACTTGCAGTTCTTGTTGTAAGCCCAAGACACACTTAACCCTACTAAACTCTGAGCCCCAAGACCTGTATACGCCTGAAACCATTAACATTCTTCCCTGCCCTAAACCCTAAACCCTAAACCCTCTGCAGTTTTACCGCAGGAAGGCAGAAGGCTGCGGTTCGAGTGATGGACGTCTCTCGGTGGCCTCGGAAAAGCAGCTGCTCTTTGAGAAGGGTGTGCGCGGAGTTCAAGGGAAGGGAGAGGGGGGCGGTCGGAGGCTTTTGCGGTGTACCTTAAACTGCTATAACCTACTTTTGTGTAGGTACAAATAGTAGGGACCCCAGCAAAAAGTTGGGTTTTGCTAGTTAAAGCTAGGGCTTGAGGGGTTTTGCAGAAGGGTTTGATTGTAGTTTGTGCCGAACGCTCTGTGCCGCAGGGAAATGGGGGATGTTTTCGGAGGACTTAGGGGGGCACAAGTTGCTCATGGTCGAGTATCCTTACTAGACGAGGACTGGCCTTACGAGTTCTGCAGCTCCATTAAACACAGATGTTTTAAGCTAGTTGCATGCAGTACAAAAGTCAAAAAATATGATCTAACTTACAGTAAATATATTACTGTAAAATTGTATACTACAATATACTTTAATACTTTAATATACTAGTTACTACATCATGACATATAACACAATACTACAATATAGTACAGTACTTTCAACATGAGAAGTTGAAGCCAGCGCTGAAGCCACTTCCCTCGGCTCAAGTTGAGCGCATTGGAAGGTCTAGTGGTCGTCGGGGCGTGGTAGAGTCGCACGACCCATGTTGTTTAGAAGCTGATTGCTTGTTTAGGTGGTGTAACAGCATCGTGACACCGCCTGAAAGCCTGGAAAACTTTGAGACAGCCGCAGAATACCGGCAAAGACAACCATGAAGGCCCTAAGTAGAGCCGAAATCCAGACCAACCCCTGCACAGGAAACTAGAGCACAGCAGAGGTTTTCTCAGGCGAATTCGAGCCCAAGCCCTGTCGACGATGGCAGCAGAGAGACCTGGGCAGGTTGGATGCAGCTGACCATAGCAGAACTTTATGGCTTTTGGCCGTTAGGGTTCAGGATTTTAGGGTTTTAGGGTGCAGGGTTGAATTAAAGGTTTAGGGTTCTGGGTTTGAGGGAGTCTCAGGAAGAGGGTGTTTAGCGTTTGGGGTTTACGAAGGTTTATTCAAGGGGCTCTACAATGGTTTAGGGTTTTGGTCTTTACTTGCTGCATTAGGGGTAAGCTTTCCCTAGACAGGCTTTGGTCCTCTCGTGTTTTTCGGGCTTTATCGTTCGGGTCTGTAAGGGTTTAAGGGCCATTAGAAAGGGTTGAGGACTAATGTTATATGTAGGGATTTAGCGCCTGTAGAATTTTGTTGAGGGTGTAGGGCTTCTCCACATCCTAAGGTTGAAACCTGTCCTGTCTGAATCATCGAACCGCAAGCCCGGAAAGAGCCGTTGCAAGTCGACTCGCGCGCGCATCAACCATGTGCTTGTAGCCCCAAATCTCGAAGTTTGTGCTTTTAACTTTGTAAACGCAACGCAATCAGGACGGTCCATTGATGACGACCATGAGTATTATTGCTGTATGCTGCCGTTCAACTGTGGTATAGGATGCCCCGAACAGCCTAAACCCTAAACCTTAGACCCTAAACCCTCCTCGGCAGACGGGTACGACAGAGAACAAGAGAACAGGATGAGTCAAGATCAGGAAGGAACTGATGTGCCGTCCTTCACGGCACCCGGAGCAGGGATGAGTCAGTTGACAGGTTCCACCCTTCAAGAAACGGCCACAGCTGGTGCAAGGAAGGACGACCTCCCCGATGATCCACCACCGAAGGACCCGGGGAAGAGCTCAGGAGGGAACTCGGATCCACCTCAGTCACAAGCCAGAGGTGCAACCATCGAGACGTTCACCAAGATCGTCGAGGTGGTGATGGAGCGAACCACAGCTGCTAGCCAACGGCAGTCCAGGACTCTGATCGAAGACGCCCTAAAGATCACCTCTGAGTGGCTAGGTGCTGAGACGGGGGCTGCAGGTCCGCAGACGAGGGAGACGAGCAACATCCGGGACTACATCAGCAGGAGAACAGCTGCGAGGTCGAGACTGACGAGTACTCCCAGGTGGAACAGGCGGTGCATGGCCAAAGGTGGGAAGGACCGGGTCCAGCTCCTGCTCTCGATGACTCGGGGGAACCACAAGCAGCTTTGCCATTGCCCACGCTTCCATATGACGATGCGGACATGTTCGATGGAAAGTGAGGGTGACTCAGGGTTGCGGAGATCTTCCGGGGCACCTTGACAGTATGTGTGGAAGCAAGGACGTGTTGGTTGGATGCAGTTCGGCAGGTGCTTCTCCCCGGTGCGATCAATGCGTCGTACTGTCCTGGCTTTACAGCCTCTTCGGACCTCAGGGCTTGGAGAAAAGGAGTCAAAAAAAAACCTTAAACCCTAAATCCTAAACCTTAAACCCTAAGCCCTTGGCTTCCAGCACAGGTTCCAGCTCGTTGGCTCCCGGTGGAGCAATGTGGCGCCTTGGTCGCAACATTCAGCTGCCGCGGTTCCTTGAAGACTTGGAGGGCCTTCAGGGGTACTATGGGCTATAGGGGTCCTATAGACCCTAAACCCAAACTTAAACCCTAAACATATGTTCGGACATCCCAGCATGCCGGCAAGAGCTCATTTTGTGGGCTCTTCTGATTGGTTCACCATTCCTGTACGCGCTTTGTGGCAACAACTCGGTATCATTTAGAGGGCTGGATAGGTGGCATAAGCTAGTACGTATCCCTGTTTACTTCCCATATTGTAAACACATCACAGTACAGCGTAGCCCGCAAGACCCGACTGCATTCCCTTGCAATCAGCCCTGAGCCTGAAGCTCCAAACCATAAAGACCGAAATTCCGACGAAGCAGTTGCTTACTGTCTTTGGGCTCTCTTTAGAGCCCAGATGAAATGGCGTCGTGGCTTTGGGGCGTAGGAGTTTGGGGCTTTTGGAGCTTTTGCAACATTCGCATATTAAATTTTCGGGGCAAACCTGGGTTTCTCAGGGATTCTTGCTGGTTTTGCTGCAAAATATTTGCATGCGGCTGACGGAACTCATGGGAACTCAGACTCTCGATGCTGACGCAAGTGGCCCTAGACTGGCCCTAGACGTACGTCAGCTTTTGTCACGTGGACCTGATTTCCAACGCTCCTTGGGATCATAGGTCCTAAACCCTGCGCCCACCCATGAATACCCTAGCAGCCCTAGCAATCCAGCTGACAGGAACTTGGTGCCACGCAGATCGATCCTCGGAGGGTTCGACTGCTTTCGCCGAGGGATTCCCGTTAAGTGCTTCTAAGCATGAGGATTCCGGGTATAAGGTTAGGCTTCTACAAAACTCCAAACCCAGAATCCAGACTAGGGTTTCAGGCTTCAAGAGGTTTAGGGTTGAGGTTCTTGGGCTGAAGGTGCTTTCGGGAGTGGGGGGCTTCGAGTATGGCCGTAGAATTGTGGGGTTAAGAGGGCAATCCTTAGGAGTCATTCTTCTTGTTGGAGGTATGCGACCAGAGTCTTATTTTTCCCCAAACTCTTGTCTGCACGGGTTCTTGTTACTTTGAAAAGAAATGCAGACATGTAAGAAACATGTCTATGGGTACTCCGAACCCCTAAACGCTCTAGCCCGGCTAGGACCAAATTCAGAACTCTCATAGATTTCACTTGGGGACTCCGGCGGGGCGGCGGGAGGAGCAGACTTTGGTGTCAAAACTTGAGGGGCGCTGAAGGAGACGTGCGCTTTTGAACGTGGGGGCTCTGGGGACAAGGGTTGAAGGGTGAAGGGGTAGGGCTTAGTGCTTCAGAGCCTGGCATCCGAAGATAAAATTAGGCGTCTCACTGTTTCGGTACTGCATAGCAGCTGAAAATACAGATGGGGCCGCCGTGAAATAAATCCTCAAGTCTGCAGATCCGCTCACACATATTTTGAGTGGTAACTGGAAAGTTAGGGTTTCAGAATTGGGATTCAGAGCCTAAGGTTTGAGGTGTCACAAGGACTTACATTAGGAGTCAATGACAGCAGAAGCTCTCACACCCGAAGCCCAAGTCGGAGATCAAGCATGCACCTGCTATGAGGTTGCATTAGAGTCGGGGAGCATTATGGACGAAAGGAGCTGGCGTGGGCCTTGGTCTTCTGAAATGGCATCGGGGTGTGCAGGGAGGGAGGTTTTGATTGTCCTTGATCTTGTGTTGCTGCTTGCGTCTTTCGCTCTCGCCTCACGGCTGTAGGCTTCACTGTCCGTTAACGCCGGAAACTCCATTCCCTAAGCCGCAACTTGAACCCCTGTACACCCTAAACCCATTTACTTCCCGACGCCAGATCTGAAGGGTCGCGCTGGGATTGTCTGATGCACGTGAGTGTTCGGGGTTCAGGGTCTCGTGTCTTGGGTTCCAAGAGAGACCGAGAGGGCTGTCTCATCGCATCATCGCATCGCCGTAGGCGTTGATGAAAATTTCGTTCCGCAGTACGCGCAGCGATGCGCAGGTCATGCTATGCTATATGCAGCTTCCCTTAACCCTAAACCCTAAATGATGCCGGCGAAGCAGATGTTGACCTGGCATGTTCTGCCTGGATGGAACAGCTCCCTGTGCTGGGCTCGTGCGCCCTACTGGTCCCGGCACGAAGCATCGGAAGCCCGGACAGTCGAGGTCAAGGCCAAACGAAACCGGTCGTTGCCGGACCTGCAGAAACCGGCTCGCCCGAGCATGGCACGGGAAAGCTTTGGCCTCGTCCTTGCAGGTGATGAATTCCACCCTGCCACTGCGGCGACGGCGAAAGGCAAGCTGACCCTGCATCCATCAGCGGAGGTCGTGTCTTCTGTTGGAACACCGCATGGGAGAGCGACAAGAGATGGAATGTCATCTGCTGTTTCAGAGCGATCTTTTACTTCTTCGAAGAGATGCTGAGTACGTACGGTCGTTAGCTGAGATGTGCAGCTATTGTCTTGAATTTTAAGAAGAAGGCCAGGCAGAGTGCAACAACACAACAGTCAAGCTGCGGTCCGGTATAGTGCTTGGGGCCTATAGGGCTTATAGAGTTTAGGGCTCAGGGCTCAGGGACTCCATCCTCATGTCGGTCATCGCGATGCTGCTTACTGATGAAACGCTATGCCCAGCACGCACTTCCGTGAATGAAGACAGCTTGTAAGAACTTGTTGACCCTCTTGGGGGGACAGCTCCTGACATGTGTCTCTTTCAATAGACGACTATTAATTTCCAGTAGGTGACACTTAGAGGGCTAAGGGGCGACTTGAGGAGTTGCAGTCAGGAGTGGCAGGACGGGTTGCAAGTAACTCAGCTGTAGCGGATGGCAGTACAGTATGTAGATCTGTCTTAAAGAACAGCTTGTTCCTCAAGTGCCCTGTGATCCTTCAAACTTACACGTGTAAGTGGTGCTCACTGTATTGCACTAATGTCAAGCTCATCTGTCTCAAGCAGTGAGCTGCATGGAACCTTTGTCTATAGATAACGAGCCTAAGAACTCCATAGAGCCCTTGAAGAAACCCTTAAATGGATCCCTAACACATACGGAGCTCGAAACCCCGACGGCCTTGCCACAGGCGCTGGGTGTGGCGTAAAGGCTCCGGCTCACCAATGCTGGATCAACCTGGGCCTGCAGGCAGCGCCGTTGTACCAGAGACTCTCCGGGCTCCGTAAAGGGCTCTCCAGGGTCCGGGATCCGCGTGAATATGCAGAGGGACCTCCATGTCTCTGACTTTCATTACCCAGAGAGCCCAGCATCCCTTCATTAAGGAAGATGGGTAGTTCTCTAAATTAGGGTCCCTTTTTGGGGGGGTCTTATTACAAGAGTGCCGTATCATATAGGGGACCAAAAAAGGGACCCTAATTTAGAGAACTACCCATATATAGCTTCGGCCTCGGGGCACATCTCAGGAGTACCCCCCCACCATCTTCGGGATTCCGAGGCTGTTTGCACCTTCAGGGTTTAGGGTTTAGGGTATTCAATCCGAGGTCGCCAGGTTTGCGGGGAGTTGAAGTCTCTGGGTTCAGGGTTTGGGTGCTTTGAGTACTAGGCCTTTACATGATGTCATGAAGGCTTCGTGAGGAGCTTCTACGCGTTCTACCCTAAACTCAGGAGTATTGCGTAAATCGCTTACGTGGACCAAACATGAGTTAAAGGAACCTCACTGATAACTAGAACCCTGATAGGGACCCTTTTCGAACCCTTAAGGCGGCCTTATTAACAGAGCCCTCAAAGAACACCTTTATAGATAATTACAAGTCTCAAAGGAACCCTTAATTGAGCCCTTTATAAGGGACCCTTATATATATATAAATCAATTCAAAGAACACCCTTATGGATAAAGGGACCCTCAATCGAGCCCTTACAGGGCCCCGTGAGCCCAAAGACTCCGTCGAAGGCCAGGGGCAGCCTTCCGAAAGCCCACGCAACAGATCGCATTCAAGAGAAGCCTCCGGCCCGGGCCCTGAAGGGTCGTAGAGGCTTGGGGAATTCTGGGTTCAAGGTTGAGGGTTTAGGAATTTTCCATGTTGAAAGTTTGCGGTTTAGGAAGTTTCGGGGTGAAGGCTTAGGGGTTTAGGGTTGAAGAAGGTTTGGGGTTTAGGGGTTTAGGGTCTCGGGCTGGCCCCCCCAGTGGGTGCGGCTTCGGAGATTTTTGTTTGGGAGGTTTGATCAGGATTTTACAAAGGTACTTTATTGGGGTTCAACAGGGTTTTGCGACATGAGGGCTTAAGAAGGCGTGAGGTTTTGGAGAGCAGTTCATCGGGCTCAATGATTTTTGCTACTGTAAGCTTTGGGGGTTTCAAGCCGTTGAGGTTTAGGCTTGCGGCTTTAGGGTTTAGGGTGTTGTGTATCGAGGCCCCCAGCCCCGAGTCAGACCATTCGGTTTCGATATTATCTCAAGCCTCAAATGCAAGATGCCCTGTAGCTTATGGCTGTGAAGATGATGATCACTCATTGAGCGTTCGAGGGGACAAAGTCTTTCCGGATGAGGCGGGCACATGCGTCATGTGTGTCGCGCCATGGGTTGGCGTCTGGATGCCCTTGTCACAAACTTTAGCACAACGATTGTCGTCTGGGGGCATGATCCGATACAGACGTCGGAATACTCAGTCTGTGTATCCCCTTGAGTCCCGAGTATAATCTCTCTCTCTCTCACACACACACATGCACTCTCTCTTTCCCTCTCCGCGCCACACGCCGAATCTTCGTGAAATCACTGATGCCGCTGGGGATGTGGCTGCATGGAAGCATGAGTTGATCTTTCTGGGACTTCAAATCCATATGACTGTGCAAGGCATAAACGTGCGCCAATCGAGGTGAATTGCTCGCCATCTTTGCCCAACATTGAGGGGTTTGGTAAATTGAAGCCGGCAGCTCGACATGATGATTACAACATGTCGCTCGAGAAGGCCCAGGTCGAGCTTGTATCATTACCGTGGGTGGCTATCCGCTTGAGGCCAGGCGTAAAAGCCATCGCTGAAGCACTTTCGCGCGTGCTGGGATTATCGCATGACCTGCGCTTGGGGAGTGCAGGACTGTGAGCTGCAGTATTCCGGGCCCGATGTTACCGCGAGCTGCTGGGAGGGCTCGCCTTGGGCCTTGTGGAGCTTTGCCAAAGGAGGAGAGCAGCGAGGTGAAAAGCACGGAGCACTGCTGAAGCGGGTTTAGGGCTTAGGGATTCGGGTCATCACCTCTGTGCATTGTACATCTTCCTTATTAACGAGAATCTAGGGCTCTGAGCAGTTGGTTGTTGTATTTTCCCGCTTTTTGCCCTAACCTGCCCGCAAGACCCGGTTGTATTTATTCAGGCCATTTTCTTCCTAATGTGGGCTTAATTCGGATTTAGAGGGGTCTAGGACCAAAAAGGGCTTATATGGGGGGGGGGGTATTGGGGTATAGGGTTTTTGACCTCTGTACCCTAAACTCTACACTCTAAACCCCCCATCTCTGGAATCCCCTGCTCAGGGCCCAGCGAAGAGGCGCGCAACGAGCTTCGGCGTCGATTGCAACTGGAGCTCCTTGAGCTAAGACAGGCTTGATGACAGTGGTCCTAGGACCCGGTTTAGGGTTTAGGGTTTAGGGTTTGGTTTAGGGTTTAGGGTTCAGGGTTTAGGGTTTAGTAGGAACCAGAATGGGGTTCTGATGGCGGTATGTTTATGTTACATAATTGTTTTGTGGCCTCTCTGGGTTAGTACGGTTTGGGGTTTGGGGGCGGGGGCTGTGTCAGTGTTCATGGTTCATGCAAAGCTCGCTTAGGGCTTTAGGCTTAGAGGCTGGGGTTGCGGGGGTTTTGGCGTGCAGCAGCTCAGCGAGTAGCTTGAGCCGTGGGCCGCGGGTGCCTGAAGGTTTAAAGTTTAGATTGTTCAGACTTTCGGTTGAGTGTTCGCAGTTCGGAGTTCAGATCACATGATCCGGATTGTTTAGTTTAGAGCCTCGCAACTAAATCCTTGCAGACCCTGGAAATCCCTGCGAGCCCAAAAGATCCTTGAGAGCGTACTGCAACCTTACAAAGCCCCATGGCGCCCTGTAACACCGTACAGAATCCGAAAGCAGGAGAGTGTTATGCCTTTTCCATCATACTGTGTTACTGTTAGAGTAAAGCACAGGGCATGCCAGCGCTTGTCGTCCTTAATCCATTCTCCCACTTTCTTACAGAGATGCCCCCTAACCCTATAATCGATATAAACCCCAAACCTGAAAACAAAACGAAGCCCTAAACCCTGAGCTACCCACCAGTTGGGTTCATGGGCCTAAGGCGCCTTCAATTGCGCCCCAGGGTGGCCGAAGGCTCGGAATCCTGAAGTCGCTCTGCGTTCCACTAATACCCAGCCTTTAGGCTGTCTGGGCTCTCATGAGTTCATCAGGGTTCAGGGTATGATTAGGGTTTAGGGTTTCTGTAGTATTTCGAAAACATGCCCATGACTTTTTTTTACAGTAAGTGGAGAACCGGTAGTACCCGGTAGTACGGCTGTAATTCCATGTTTAATGAAAACCGGAAACCTCCCAAAAACTCCGCCTAAGTGTGCATAGTTGGCAGAGGAGTAGGTGAGTAGGCTTCAATAAGGATTCCTGGTTTAGAGTGTCCCAGATTAAGGGCTTTAGCTTTTTTAATGGTGTAGCCTTTTTTCTGTTTGTTTTGTGTTCGCCGGTTGTTTTGTTGCAGTTTTCGCTTTGTCTGTTTAGGATTTAGGCTTCTTTAGGCTTCGGCCAGGCGCTTTTGTCTCACAAGGAATTGGGATGTAGAGTTGCGGTGTTGGGCCTGGGTTTGCGGGGAAACATGGCAGCCTCAATACTTCGTCGTACAATGCCCGTAGTGGTTGCCCGTACTGCTTTCTGAAAATATGAGCGGCCTGAATGGTTAAGACATGTTAAGACACTACAGGGGCAATAGGGGCATATTAATGGTATGGCGACACGATCTTTAAGATTTTTGTTGTCATCTGTGTTGTAGTTTGGTGACACCCATAGGCCCTGTTCGACTTGAGAACACCAAACACACAACCCAAACCCTCGCAAACAGCGACCCCAATACCCATTGGGGCGGACCTCAAAGCCCTTTGTCGTACTCGCTTTTGGAAGCATTCGCCAGAGAGGCCCTGCAAGTGCACCATGTACTCCTCCACGGCGCGTCTCACGGCGGCTACGTGGGAAAAGTCCAGCAGCTTGGCTGGAGAGGCTTAGGGTTTCTGTAGGCTCTAGGACGGCACCTACTTTTGTGTCTAGGTTCTATCTATCTACTCCATGTATGTACCTATCTATCTAACTATCTACCTATCTATGTATATATATATATATAAATGTGTATATATATATATACATATGAATGAATGAATGAATGAATGAATGAATGAGTATATGTATATACATACATACATACATACATACACGTAATATATATATACACATATTTATATACACACATACATATACATATATGTATACATATACATATATGTATATGTATGCATATACATATATATATAACTATTATTTATATGTATATAATGCCTAAGTTTATCGGGAGTGTTGGTGCTGCGGTTGTGTTCATGGTATAGTATACCCAGAGAAGCAATTCAGGAATGTGTTTTGGGCTTATGAGCATGAGTCCCAGTCAGGTGAGAGCCGTATTCCTGAGCGGAGGCTTGATATTTTCTGCGGGACCCTACCAGGTTCAGCTTGCAACACGATTCGTGAATGCACGGTTCACTCCAATTCATGAAGACTTCCTCATTCACTTGCTTAGTGGTGCACCGAGTATCCACAACTTCAGTGTGCTCAGGACCTTCTGTTGTTGCCTGTTTAGTTTTGACGATGTTACTTTTAGGGTTTGGCCATGGGGTGTTGATTTGGCTTCAGCTAGTGGTTTTGGCGGTAGGGGTTCAGGGCCATGCTTGTGCGATTTCGCGTGTAGGTTCTAGTGTTCGGAGCTTGAAGCTCAACGTCAATCCTGATCCAGTGGTTAGGTACAGAGGCGGTACTAATCCTCTCTGTGTATTTGCAATGTGATCCTGGAGATATCAGGTTTTCTTGACTTGCCCGAAATTCTGTTGAACAGAATCCTCCAGCTCGCTACGGAGAGAGCTGATCAATATCCTGTCCACTTCCCAACAGCTTACGCTTCTGTTTTACACTGTTTGCTTCTTGAGGCATCCTGGAGCCTTTTAGACACCTTCTAGGACTGCCCTGAAATTTGAGCGAAATAATTTGGGCCCCATAACCCCTACCAACAGCGCTGAAAAATCTCAACCCCCGGAATCCTCAAAGCCTACGATGCACCTTGGCTTGCCAAAACCGTCAAGCCCTAAAATGTTGAAAAAAACCCAGACCTAAACGTACAATCAAGAGTATACCTGTAGGCTCATACCCTACCCCTTTTTTTGGATACCTAGTTTTATGATGAGGATCTGGTATATAGAAAAGTAGATAACCTAAACAAGGGGTAGGGTATGAGCCTACAGGTAACGTACCCTTCACCGTAAGAAGTACAAGCTTCGAGGATCCGCGACAGCTTCGTATCCGAAGCCTGAGTCCGCTGGGAGCCTGGTACAAGGGGCGTGATGCTTCGTAAAAACATCTCCTTGTAGTCCAAAACATGAGGATATTGAATCATACCCCCCCAACCTTGTTATATTTCTCTGAAAGCCGCATATTTGTTAGGCATCCAGACGAAGCGTGCTCTCAGGGCGGTTTTAGGGTTTGTAGGGCATTAGGACAAAGTGTTTTCTTGGGGTGTAAGGCTCAGTGAGTTTAAGAGATAACTACGGGGGTAGAGTCAGGATTTAGGGATTTATGGTTTGAGGGGGTTAGGGCTTGTGCCTGAGGAAGACACTTGGCATTGTTTACACATCTTCATTTGCTTCTAGGTACAGGAAGTGGAGGCACTTACTCAGATGGGGGGATGCGAACCTATAGTTGGCTTAGTAGATGAATCACAAAGACCGGGGTTCGTCTGGGCAGTTAACCCTATAACATTGCACTCTACACCCTAGAGCTGCAACAGCTGAGACAACCTTACAACACCGCTCTACAATAACCCTAAAAACCCCGAAAATATCTAGAATCATAAACCCTCAGCAATAAGCAACCCTAATGTAGGAACCTGATGAAGAAACCCTGGGCCTATAACCCCAAAATGGTAGGGTTCATATAAGGAACCCTCATAAAGGCCGGAGGTTTCTCAATCAGGTTCCCACATTATTCGAATACCCTTATAGATCCCTTATACTAGCCCTTATAGTAACCCTTTAAGGAAACCCCCCAGAAAGGCCCAAGGTTTCTTAATCAAGTTCCTACATTATTCCCTAAACCTTAAACTGCCCTAAACCCCTAAAGCCTAAACCCTCAAGCCCTAAACTCTAAGCCCTTATAGATCCCTTTAAAAGGAACCCTTATGGATCCCTTTAAAAAGAACCCTCATTGCTCGCGGCCCTGAGGCAGCAGCAGATTCATCCTCAAGTCTCCGGAGGCGCGCTGAGGAACAGAAGCGACCTGGGGATAGCGATATAGAGCTCCTAAATGGGTTTGGGGTTCCCAGAGATCCCAATACCCCTTAATTAAGGAATATACCTTAAATCGTAATATTAAGGCCTCTATAATTTAAGGTATATTCCTTAATTAAGGGGTATTGGGTTCTCTGGGTTCCTATCAGGATTTTCCATAAGGGTTACTATGAGGGCTCCCTTCAGGGTTACTTTTCGTGCTCTTTTGAGGGGGTTCCGTTTTGGGCTCTTTCTGGGCTCCATCGGATGATGCCCAGAACGGAGCTCCTCTGTTTTATAAGGCCTTGATCAAGGGTTCTGTGAGTGTTCATTCTGAGGGTTCTCCGGGTTTAGGGTCTACCATAGTTTAGGGGTTTAGGGTTTAGGGAATAAGAATGGCATTTTAAAGGGTGGCCTAGCTAGGGTTTTTCTCAGGACTTTGTCGGGGTTTAAGGGTTGTATGAGGAAGATCAGTGAGAGGGGTTTGGGGAATGCTTTAAGCTCAACCCCCGTAACCCATGAGCCCCATATCTAACCCTACAGTCGCTAAACTCGATCTACACCCCTAAAGCCTTGTAAACCTTGCAAGCCCTGCAAAAAGTGACGAAACCTAATGTTTAGGCCCCAAAAGCACTGAAGCGCTCCAGGGCATGCAGATCCGCAGACGCCTCCTCGGCGCCTCACTCGACGGCTGCGTGGGAAGAGTCCTGAGCCTTGGACTCATAGGACTTTCTAGGCTCAGGCTTTAGGGGGTTCAGGGTTTGGGGGGTTTAGGGTTTTACTTTGGGCTTCAGAGTCTAGCTTTCAGGGATTTGGGTTTCAGGGCTTTGGGTTTTAGGCTTATAGGGTTTAGGGCTCGTAGTGTTCATCAGCTTCCCAAAAACCCCAGATCCCAGATAATCCGAAAGCCATCTATAGTGTTTCTGTGAAAGTGGTTGCAGGCTTTATTGTGTCGTGTTGCATCGGACGTGCTAAAGTCTATAAAGCTTCTATCCGTGGATTCGCTCTTGACTGAGTATGTAGGTGTAGCAAGATGAGCTATGGGAATATTCTAGAGGATGCAGGGGATGCTAAGTAATTTTACGAACTCCAAAAAGCCTCCAAGTAGCGATTTGTGTTTATAAGGGGCCTTTCCGTCAAAGATGGCCCGGTAGTCGAATCTGGGTTTTGGGATGAGGGTCTGGGGCTTAGTGCTTAATGTAAAGTTGAGGCTTTAGGGTAAAGTTAATTTTTGGGCTTTCGGTTATGTAGGATTCGGAATGAAGGTTAAGTGCATGAAGTGTGATTGATGTATCTACTCTATCGGAAATGTTTGAGATTATACATACTTTGAGTAATTTAGGTGTGCTTGCTGCATGCTGGCTTATGGTTGTTTAGAGCTTCAGCTCGTTGTCAAACCACTAAGTACAGGAGTTCCCCCGTTTGGCAAGGAATTCCTTCTGGAGCTCATTGATATCACACTATACACCAGCACTTCTCTGCGTGCTCCTCCCCCCACCGCCCCATCCCACCCACCCACTCACCCGCCCACCCACCATTGCGAGGTATGCACTAGGCCCTCAGTCCTGAACTCTTCATACCCTCAAACGAAACAAACGCCGAAAAGCTTCACATTATTTAAGTCCTCAACTCTTCATACCCTAATCACTTCACCCTAAGTCCTAATCTCTATCATGCCCTCAAGACTACACCGAACCCTGTGTCCCCCAGCCTTAAGTCCTGAACTCCTCATACCCTCAACACTCAACCCTGGGTCAAACCCTGCACTAAACCCACAGCTCCGGGGAGCCCAATCCCTTCTTCGCTTCTGCCAGTTACGTAGTCGAAAGCCACAAATCCTACGAATACCCCTGAGGTCCATCTCTAAACCCTAAATCCGAAAACCCTAAACCATAGATCCGAATGCCTCGTCCGAAGCTCGCAATTTGTCGGATTCGCTCAAACCTAAGCTCCACTTCCCTCAACCCTCATGCCTAAATCGGACCTTCGATTCCCTGAACCCTAAATTGCCCTAACTCCGAAAAGCCCTACTACACCCTAAACCCCTTGCTTTCGAGGACCCTCGGAGGCTCCGCTCGCGTAGCCGCACGCCGCGGGGATGCCAAGCTTTGTTGAATTTATGTTCTGCGGGTTAGGGTTTGGGGTTTAGGGTTTAGGGTTTGAAAGGGTAACGATACCATCATGAAAGGGCCGGTTTAGGGTTTAGGGTTTAGGGTTCTGAAAGGGTAACGATACCATCATCTAAGTATGTATGTGTGTATATATATATATACGCACCACGAAACTCTGCTGTAACTGCTGGGTTTAAGTTTAGGAGTCACGGGCCGTAATATGTAGTTAGAATAGTTGAGCTCCGCGTTTCCAGGCTTCATATGGGTTTAGACGAAAAGACGCTTAATAGCTAGATTCGGATGACGGGTTTTTTTGTATTCCGCAACTATAATCAGCCGGATACCTATAACCTTAAACGGTGCATAAGACCAATCTTGCCACAGCCTTATTGTGACTCACCTCTCCCCTTGCCTCGGAAACGCACCGAACACGAGTATAGTTCCAGTTGGCGACAACGGCGGCATCCCCAGGAGCCCTGAACCCTAAACCCTGAAGGAGGAGGCGAAGTGGCGTCATCCCGGATAGTATAGTCGTCACGGTAGGACTGGTGGTGTAGCTGAAGTAGTAGTAGTAGTAGTAGCATAGTAGTAGTAGTAGTAGTAGTAGTAGTAGTGGTAGTAGTAGTAGTTGTTGTTGTTGTAGTCGTAGTAGTAGTAGTAGTCGTCGTCGTCGTCGTGGTAGTAGCGGTAGCAGTAGGTAGCAGTCGGGGGAGGAGTAGTAGCTGCTGTCGCTACAGCAATGCTTGCAAAGACTGTGGTTGTCTTTGCTACTAACACTGCCTCCGCAGCTTTTGGACATTGGAACCCATTGGAACGCTGCAGGTCCTTTAGCCTGTGCTGCACCCCCAAGAAAAAGTCCCAGCCCTCAGACACCGAATCCCGAGAACATTGGTCGCTTCCTTCATGCAATGTTATGGCTGGCCTTGGTTACCCTTTTGTAGCACACACAGAAGCCCTACAGAAACCCCATGGATTCTCATGAAACCCCAAAGACGCCCTGCACAACACCCTGTAAAGTCTCCATAAAGCTTAAACCTCAGCCTTAAACCTTAACTAAGGCGAAACCGAAGAGGGTGAATTTCGCTGGAGTACCAAGGTCAAAAAAAGTAGAATGCAGGGTTTCTGTAGCAGGAATTAGTAACATGATTTGGGGAAGTATTGACTTCCCCCATAACGGTACCTAGGACCCTGCCTGAATCTGGTAATGTAGGGGCCTGAATAGTTAAAAACAGGTTTTGGGTATATTCCATTATCATTAGAATAAGGACCCCCCCAAAATAGTGTAGGTAATTATTACGGCCCCCGTATTCCTTGAAAACGGCCCAGGCCTGCCTTAGCCGTCACGACGCACGTCGGCGTCTGAGTTTTTTGTCAACATGCTTTTGGGGTTTAGGGTTTGGCGTTTGAGGTTTGAGTGTTCTTCAATGAACCTGCTGTCTATCTGCAGCTTGAGCTGTTCGAGGCTGAAGTGCTTCTCTTCATTCCTTTAGCTGCTGGCACAACGAGCACGACTTTTAGAGTTTAAAGTTTAAGGTCCTCTACGGTGTAGTACGTCGAGCGCCATCCTAATTCCGGAATGGTGATTGACACCAAATAAGCGCTCCAAAGTTGTGGGTCTCTTCAGGGTTTTTGGGTCCAAGGTGCTTTGGGGTGTGGGGTCTGACTAACTATCAATGATCCCCCTTGAGGGTCCCAATAAACTGCACTATAGGATACCCCGAAACCCTATACCCTAAACCCTAAACCACTCTTGAGGTGGGACGGACAGGGCCGGCAAAGGAGAAGGAGCTGGTGACTCCTCGGAGGCCGGTGATGGAAGCGAGTTTCGGTCATTTTTTCCGCTCCCGACTTCTAGATGCTTAGATAGGGTTTATCCTCAAACCTTCAAAAAGCCTACTATTGCAGGTAGCATAGAAGGAAATCAAAATCAGGAACATGGAACAATATAGGTGTCTGTCTTCGGGTGCAGGTTTCATTCTGGGCCTGTGGTCGTGGAGGGTCGGTGCAGCAGATCGCTCGGGATTTGGGTCAGGTTCTTGGAGCAGGCGATGTCTAGGTTTGGGTTCAGAACAACTACCCATACTGTTCCCCTGGTTCTGTAATATCTTAAGAGAGTTGTGCTAGAACATACCCCAACCACGATGATCATTGTGAAGGCCCCTATGTCTACTTAAAGGATGAGAGGACTTAGTCTTTAGGTGTAGGTTCGGGCTTTTGGTTGCCAGCTGTGATCCTCTCACTAAGTATGGGGTTCAGGGCTCAGGATTTCGGGTTTGATTGTCTTAGAAGTGCAGTCTGTCACCTTACATCCCAAACCTCCCAAACTCGACAACCTCACGGTTTTTTGACCCTGCACGCCTCGTATCACCAACGGCCTGTAACCTTATACCGCTTAAACCCTATAACCTCAGAAAGCCCAGTGAAGTCACAGGGCCCCGCAGCCCAAAGATCCGAATCCTGTGCAGAAGGCTCCTTACAGCTACGGCCGATATACCCTAAATGCCTAAACTCCACACCCTAAGCCCTAAACTTGACTCTTGACCCCAAGACCCTAAACCTCTATAGCAACCCCCACAGCAACTCTGATAATAATCCGTATAGTGGTGTTACAGAAACACATAATAATCGCAACCCTCAAATAACCCCTTAACCGATACTCGTCGGCCTTCACCCCCAAAAACCCTAAACCCTAAACCCTTCGAAGGCCATCGCATCGACGGGCGATTCCAGATCTGCAGGCTGGCCTCTCGCAGCCCGATGCCCCGAACAGCCTCCGTGTTTGGGGGTTTCGGGTTTAGGGGTTTAGGGTTTAGGGGTTTAGGGTTTAGGGTTTAGGCCTTAGGGTTTGGTATGTAGGGCTTACGGCGCAAAGGCTGAGGGGCTTAGGGCTTCGAAACTTCAATGCAGGTTACACTTGTCGGAGGTCTGGGTGTTTCGTGGGCTTGATTTCGTGGTGCCTTGCTCTTTCTAGCCCTAAACCCTAAACCCTGAACCGGGATGAACCGGGGACCCTGAATCCAACCGTTCTTTTGGGGATCGAAGGTTACTAGGCTGAGGGCTTAGCAACTTAGATTCTAACGCACCGCAGATCCTTCAGACAGATATCAGAAATGTCAAGGTCAACGTAGCCCATGCACCTCGGTGCCCCAACACTGGAGCTCAACATAGCAGGTGTAGCTTGGGGGTGCCTGCCCTCACTTGGGAGATTCTTCGACATTGAAGTAAGCCTCAGGCCCTTAATCGCAGATGCCGGCCGGGCACAGACGCTCCTCCATCCCTCCATGAGCAGCCCTTCCCTTTGGCTTAGTAGCTGAGTGGATACACTTTGCACTTTTTGTGCCAATATTACCCACTGTAAAACGAAAAGTGTACACTTTTGGGGGCTTATTAACTCGGCAACTAAGTTGGGTAGAATACCCGGGCTGTTGAGGGGTCTTGACAGCTTAGAACTGAATCCTAAGCCCTGAGCCCTACGGCTGAGGCTAGTTGATCACTCTCCAGCCACAAAGATTGAAACTTTAAATTCTCAACCACCTTTCACAATTGTCGTCTAATATACCCTAACTCTGTATTCTAAGCATTAGGGCCTCCACATGAACCAGAGAATCCCGAAGATCCCTGAAGCTTCAGCCCTAAGGCTTAAACCATAAGCAAGGCCGTCGGAAAGGGTTTAGGGTCAGGGTCGGAATCTTCTGTTTGGGTTTATCGTGTTTCGTTGTTGAAAGGGATCTCTACAATTCGATTCAATGTCTAGGGGAAGCAGGGTTACTCGCCAAAACCGAGACTCCTGAAGCCTAATCGACAAACCCGAGACAAAATTTTAAGGCATATCCAAATGAGAGTTCGAGAACAGAAGGGACCCCAGCGTGGACCCTAAGCAGCAGTATCCCCATTGTATCTTATTGTTACATGAGAGTTTCCGAAAATAGGGGACCCTAATGTAGTACCCTAAATAGTAGGATCCTAATTATAAGGACCCCAAAATAAGGTACCCTAATTTTCGGAAACTCCCATATGAGCCCCCAAAAGGGATACACCTTTTCTTGAACTCCTAAGCTGCTGCCACATAATTGGGCGAGCAGGCGAAGCTTTCGGAAGACCTGACACCACCCAGACCAAGGCGCAAAAGTGGCAGTTTACTATAGGGGCCTTAACTAGAATAGGGTTTTGGGGGCCCATTATACTACAAGTTATGATACGGAACCACCAAAATAGGATTGGTAATTATTTAGGCCCCTATAGTAAGGGTCCAAGATGGGCCCTAGAAAACGACATTTCGAGGTTTCCGGATCAAGACTTTCCTTACGTATCTCCCGAAAAGAGGGTAGGTTTTTCGTTGGTTCTGGTGAAGTGAAGGGCTCAGGCTTTTGGTTGGGTTTCGGGTTTGGCGGTTTGGGGTTTAGGATTCGGGTTTAGCATGGTGTGTGTGTGTGTGTGTTCTGGAAGTTGGTGTTCGGGATTGTGTTTAGGGTTAGCCTGTAGTGCACTCGGCTTTTCCAATTGGGGGAGATTCCTGTAGAGGGTTTGATGATGGCTCGTTGGAATAAGGACCCGGATAGTGAAGCAGCGAAACAATATCACGACCCCAAACAATATCCTTGTCATGAATTGTGACTTGGCGCGGGAGATGATGCGTAAGACCCTGAACCTCGTATAACATATCGGCCGGTGAACTGAATCGTTTTCCCAAACATCGACGGATCTCGAACCCCCCTTCCCAAATTCAAGAAAAGTAGGGGAAGCCCCTTTTTGAAAGGAGAATCCTTGTATTTAGTGTTGCGTCTGCATCATGGACCTTGTTTCCCAAAACCTCCCTCGCCTGCCCACATGACCCGGGGCCTCCTTCTAGCCACAAAATGGAACCCCCATACAAGGCCATGTCCGTCAGGTTTGGGGTTCAGGATTGCATGTGGAGGCTTCGCCATGGTACCTGCTCCCACGCTTCTATGTCGATCGTTTGAAAATATTTGAGCCAGTTTGAGCGCTGAGACAAAGCGAGATGAAGCGTTTCACTGAAGAGCCGGGAGGTCCCACTCACACCACTTGCCGGCTGCCCCTTCTTTCGAGTCGACGCAAACCCAGACCACCTTGCACACCGGATCTGAGTTTGTTGTGAGAATCCTTCATTATTGTACCGGCGTAAAAGCAGCAAAGGGCAAGCCAGGGCCATGCGGCAAGGCAACCTGTGACCACTACAAGAGCCCCCAGAAGATCGTTTCATGACGACTCCCGGGCCTCTACAAGGGCAGTTTCGGCGGCTCACTCCAAGATCATTTGAAGTTCAGTCCAAGTGTGATGCAAACGTCGGCTTTACAGCCTTCCAGAAGCCTACGGAACCCTTCAACACAGAACTGCAGTGCCCTTGACCTTCACTGGTGCAGCTCTTGCAAAGACATGAATAAAAGCCCTCGTTGTAGCACAACAAAAACTGTCATGAACATATCTGGGGCTCCTTCTTATGATTTTTAAAAATAATGCACCCTTTCAAGGAACCCCCTCAAAAGAACCCTTAAAGGAGTCCTTAGCGGCACCCTTAGAGGAGACCTCTCAAGGCCCCTCCTCCTGCCGGGCAGTTTCGACAGGCGCCTCCGGGAACCAAATCGCGTGGCAGGCGGCTTCGGAGTGGCCTTGTGTTGTTTTGAGGCTTTGGGGGTTTAGGAGTTTAGAGTTTAGGGATCTTGGGGTTTAGGACTTGAGGAGTTTAGGGTTGACGTGGATTTTGGGAGTACAGGGTTTTAGGGGTTTCGGAGTTTAGGGCTTTTAGGTGTTTAGGGGTTAGGGATTTTGTGGTTTAGGAGTTCAGGGCTTTAGGGTTAGGGATTTTGGGGCTTTAGGAGTATGGGGTTGGAGGGGTTCAGGAGTTTAGGAATATAGGGGTTTAGGACTTATAGGGCTCAGGGTTTTTCGGGTACCGGGCAAATAGAGCATAAGTTGCACATGCCATTTAGGCCACGGGAGGTGTAGGGAGTGGTAATTAACTCCCAGAGCCCAAACCTCCGAGTCTAGAGGTCAGGCAAGCAACTTGTGTAAGCCCAGGAAGTTCCGTGGTTAGGGGTTTCTGGAGCTTAGGGTTTATATGGGCGGTTGTCAATATTAGGGTCCCTTTTTGGTGTTGCGTTGGAGCCCTCGTCATGTGATGCCTCAAGCCTGGGGGCTCTACGCAGTGGTGATCAGCTTTTGTGGCGAGTATGCAGGTTAAAGTTTCTTCGGTTAGGAATCGCCCTACATGTATACAGCATACACACATAGATATATATTTTTTTATTTATTTGTTTATTTTTATATATACACACATGCGCATATAGTTAGATCGATCGATCGGTAGAACGATGGGTCCATAGATTCTAGTATCCATGGCTCGATCGATCGATGGGTCAGTAGATAGGTAGAGGGTAGGTAGGTAGGATAAACAGGTAGGTAGATAGATAAAGAGCAAATAGAAAGGGTAGGTAGATAGATAAACAGCAGCTAGATAGGTGGATGGATAGATCCGCAGGCCTTTTGGTTGTATTAAGGTTCGTTCTTCGGTTTTTGTTGGTGGGGTTTTAAGCTTGGTGGTTGGTCCAAGGTCTAGGGCCTATATAAGTAGTTTCGTTTGGAGTTTAGGGCACTCATAATTGGGGGCAAAGGTTTTGCTCTTTGAGTACTTGGCGTCTTTGGGTTTCCCCACAACAAGAACCTGCAAGCGGAATTCTGGTTTAGAACATCCCCAGCCGCAATACTCGAAAGGCACATTGGCATCATGATCTTGGAGTAGGGTTTAGGGTCTACGAACCATATACAATAACTCTGCCCTACAGTCCTTCCGGTCTTGCCACTTAAAACGGTTACAACTAGAAAGGTGGCATCCGCACGCCTGAAGTGCGCCCGCGTTCGACACCCGAGCGGGACACCCTGTCCGGAACCGCTTCTTTAGTTTTTCCCGTTTAGGCTTTTCTTCATGAGGTTGACCGTTGGACTGATTTAAACCCTAAACCCTAAACCCAGGGGGCTGGTATGTGTTTGAATGTTACAGCTGCAAGATCTGTACGGCTATGGCAGGTTCGATCTCTAATTACTGCAGCTGTGTTGAAACAACCGAAATATGTTGCCGGATCCGACCCTCGATTGGACAGTACAGCTGAAGCCCAAAATTGCACGCCGTCGACCCCCCACCCCCAAGGCCCCGAAGCCCAAGAGACTTGAGGGACCTTCATCACCTTGACCCTGATTACTGCAAGCAAAGAGAGTAGTAGCAACGATGAGAAGAGTAACATCATGCAATGTACAAAGCTCAGTAGACATGTGTTAAGTAGAGTTCGCAGAAACTGCAGATATCGCGATCTTCGACAATATCAGAGGTTCGAAGGGTTGATGGTTGTTATATAGGCCTCAATAAGCACCTCTGTTAAAAAGGACATATCTACATATTGTGTATGTGTAATGTATATGTATATGGGTCTGTGTATGCGTGTGTGCATGTGCATATCTGTATACACGTATATACATTATCACACGGGTTCCTTATGCGACTTGTACGAGCATATACCCGAAACCCAACCCACAAGCCTATCTATCAAGTCCCGATAGTTGGGTGCAGAGGAAACCGTGAACTCTTCGAGTGTATTTCAGATTCTGCGACACGGGCATTGTTTTTCTTCAGCATGTGCTTTGAACTTTTTAGCACTTGTGCGCTCGCTGAAGATGCCCTAAAGCAAGCCCTGCCAAACATCGTCATTCCTTACATAAACAGCCCCTTCCTATCTCCTACATGCGCAAATATGCATTGCTTTTTCGACCACAACAAGATAAGTGCAAGAAGAAGCAGGACCCGCCGCGCCTGCGTCGGCTGCGAGGCAAAAGCCCCGACCCAAGGCGGCTGACTGCACAGCAGGCACCGGGGCTGAACCGGGTAAGTTTTATCGACATCATCGGAGGATTTCCAAAAATGAACCCTGCCAGGCCGCGATCTAGAAATGCCGGAGCGTCCGGCGAGATTTCTTGAAAACTAGTATAGCGACGATGATGATGACGATGATGACTGCGATGGTGGTGGTGACGTTTCCCAGGTCTGCAGTGGCTGTACGACACTTCGTGTAGTTCAAGATCGATAGTGACCCCTAAACCCTAAACCTGTGATGAATCTCGCAGGGCCTTAAAGAGGCGGCCTGTTCATGTGCTGACAGTTTGCAGGAGCAACTTAAAGAAGAACCCGGGTGAGCCCCCCCTTCCAGGGAGTGCTTTTTCCAGGGGGGAGTAAGAGGAAGGCACCACAAAAAGTGTTCAAGAAGCAGAAGCACTTGAGCCAGACGGTTTTCGTTGTGGGGCCAACCGCAGTCACGGGCCATCCTAAGCATTAGCCCATACACCCTAAACAACCTAAACCCAAATAACCCAACCCAACTAAAATCCTACTGTTCAAGTTTGCCACGTCTCATCCAAGTACCCTGAGATCCTCAAGACCCAGATTTCTCCGTTATAACAGTCCCACTGGAGTTTAGGATCTACGGTTCCTTGGGCTGGGAGCTCTTTGCAAAGATAGTGTTTCCCCAGTCTTCCTGCTTGGAACGAGCCCTTCACCCCGCATGCGAGTGCATACTAGGGCTACCAGTAGCTGGTGATTGGTGACTGAAAAGATGAATCCCCATTCAATCGTAAAAGCCAGGGTGCCAACCTGGGTGTGAGCCGCCGCCCCATGTACCCTGGTGTGCTGAGGCACGCAGGAGAGTTTTCGGACCAGTACTGGTGCTGGTGGCAAAGCTTTCAGAGTACATTGTAAGATAGAAGCCTGATTGGCGATACTATGCTATAGAGCTTCTTACTAAAAGTATATGCTACACTGTTCCTCAAAACCCTTCTCTACTCATGGATGATCTACGAGGCCTTGAACATTATGGGGCTTGGAGTGTTTCAGTAGGAGCTCGATGTTTTCTGACCTTCGGGTATGGGGTTTAAGGATGTTCAAGGCTTCGGGGTGTGGGAGTTTTGATGTTGTTATAGCTTACAACTTAGCTTTGTGACAGGTGCCTCAAGTTAAAGCCCGCAGTTGCCTTAAACCCTAAACCCTAAACCCTAAAGAAACCTGAGCCCTGGGGTAGGCTAGGCCAGGCCAGGCTTTCCATCGGTGAACACAACTGCAGCCGCTTTGCGCGAGAAAGTCGTGGGCCGGGACAACGAACCTGGTTCACTGCCGACGTCGTGGAGACGAGGTTTAAACTGGGCGCTTGGACAAAGCCTTGAGCTCTTCGAGGCTTTGCGGCCTGGCATCTCCAGCATCCCCACGTTGTCCAGCTTCTCGAAAGTATCGAGACGGGGAAACACGTTGCCGCGCAGTCCGCAGAACACGAGATCGAGGCGCGTCTCGGCCGGGACTGGAGGGTGGTGCAGCGCAGGTGCTACCCACGAACAGGCACAGGCGGCAACCGTTACGGAGCTTTGTCTGGAACACGGCTAAATCCATCCTATCTCTTCCACCAGCACCGGGATTGGAGTGGAAATGCACAGCCTGACCTGTGCTGCCCCTGCTCGGCTGAGCAAAGCCATATATCTCAGTCCTGCCAAGGTGCACACGAAGTTTCTGCACTTGGGTCTTCCTCAGGGCTTGACATGTGCCATCTGCATGGCAGCTGTGCATGAAAATATACCATAACAGCCATAGCATACCAGAGTACGCTATCATACACTATATTATACTATATTATACCATATAATATACTTTAACATGCTATAACAATATACTATATAATTGATATACTCGGAGCTGTGCTACACAGGTACCTTGATCGGCCTGGCGTGTTAAGGGTGCCCGGGGAGGGGCCGGTGCCTGAGGCAAGGCCTCGCCAGTCACTCCTGTAGTGGGGGTTTCCGAAAATGGGGGACCGAATATAGTACCCTAAATAGTAGGATCCTTATGATAAGGACCCCCAAATAAGGTACCCCCAATTCTCGGAATCTCCCAATATTACTGTAGTATATTACCACTAGGGTATAGTATATTACAATATGTTTTTAACGTAACGTTGTAGTATATTCTAGTATATTGTAGTATATTTATGATAGTCGAATATAGTTTGTTTATTATAGTATATTATGGTACTTCATGGTACATTATAATATATTATAGTAATCTTACGATGGTATATCATGGTACATCATCGAGGATGTAGTTTATTGCCTTATAATTTCTGCACTCACTGACCCTTCTATCGTCATGTAGTCATACCATCCTCCAGTCTCAATTTCGTCGGGTTTTCGCCGAAGGCAAACTTTCCCAACAGTAATCTAGTACAGGGTTTAGGGTTTAGTATCACACGCCCCGAGCTCATTCGGTGATGCCCTTATGACACCCTCAGCGAATGTCTCCGCACATCGATGCCATGATTCAAGCATCGTTTGGAAGCAAAGATCGTCAATAACGCAACCCGAAACCCTGAGCCCAACTATAGGCCCTAATCAAACCGACCTCACTTGATCTGCCGTATGTTGCTTTGTTTACCTTCAGTTCGGTGTAGGACAAGTGAAATGTTCTAGGCACTCACCGTCTTAAAATATGCATCAACATGCCACCTCGTGCAGGCTCATGTTCCCATGAAGGCATGTATCCTTTGTAGAATGTAACTGTGTTTTACGAAGGATGTTAGTCTTAATCCTTAAAGCCCCACGAGGATTTTGTTCCCCTTCCTTGCACTGGCACCCCCTCAAAAAGCTTACCACCTGAAGCCCCCAATCCCACGATGTCTTGAAACATAGGTCCGAAATGCCACAGACAAACTTCGAACCCCTGAAACTGAATGTTGGATCTTTCAAAAACCCTAATCCCCAAACATACCCTAAACCCTAAACCCTAATCCCCAAACATACCCTAAACCCTAATCCCCAAACATACCCTAAACCCTAAACCCTAATCCCCAAACATACCCTAAACCCTAATCCCCAATTTTTTTTAATTTAAACCCCAATCCCCAAACATGCCCTAAACCCTAAACCCTAATCCCCAAATTTTTTTAAAAAAATTAAACCCTAATCCCCAAACATGCACAAGCCTCAACCCTGATTTGGCCACAAGCACGACGAGGCGGATCCTCTGCGTGCCGCCTTCTAGCAACCCTGGGTGGGAAGCCCATGCCATGGGGCTTTGCATAGGGTGTTCTCACTAGTTTCTTACCTTTGGTACAATTATAACTACTATTACTACCATTCTTCCTAAACCCTGAACCCTAAACCCTATAACTACTATTACTACCATTCTTCCAGTCCCTACTAACCAAAGGCAGGGTTTAGGTCGATGGATCACTCGACCTGAAGCCTGGACCTTGCACGAAAAAACCGTAAAGGTTGCCCTTCAAGTAAATTCCTGCAAAGAAACGGCCTCCTTAATGCCTGCAAAGGGGTCGGTTTTCGTAGGATGCTGCGGTTTTCGATCCTTTGCAAGCTTTAGGCAGCAGGTCTTCGCATGAGCTTAAGGCCCAGTTTCCGGTTTTATGGCGATGTTGGCTTCGGTGTGCTGAGGTTGTGGTTTCTGCTTCTGACATTTGAGCCTATCTGGTCTCAAGGCTGTACTGTACAACTGCTTGTAGAAACGTCTTAATGTTGAGCAAAGATGTTTCTTCGCGTGAGATTCAATGTTGATCAGTAGGGTTCAGGGTTTAGAAATCAGGAATTGGGTTCAGGGTGGAGGCATCAGGGTTTAAATTGATGGCAGCGGTGCAAAGTCTAGACCTAGGGTCCCGAATTCTTGGTTTCATTATTTCGGTTTTCGGTTTGAAGTTCGGGTCTTCGGAATGGTTCACCATTGCCAAGCAGAGAGCTGATATGCTACAGTACACTGCAGCATATTGCCTCAAAAGGAGCTACGCTCTGTGAATACTCCTACTTGTTGTTTGGGGTCCACTCTTATGATCAGGAGGTGCGATTTGGACTGTGCGTTTCGGCGTGCAGGATTCGGGCTTTAAAGTTTGTTGTTATGCTGTCGGTGCTTAAGACGGTGAGATTTCAATACTGGAGAGTGAGTCAGTGGAGGAAACGGAGATTCCTTACATACATGTGTATGTCATACCGTATATATATATATATATATATGTATATATACATACAATGTAAACGTAGACATATATTTATATATATATATACAGACACCATTGCATACCCTGAAAAGGATCCAAGAGCTCTCAGAACCGGTATGCAACCCTGGTAGAACCTTCTAAAGAATTTGTTACAGAGAGCCCTCATTGATCCCATCATTGACGAATCCTTAAAGACCCTAAACCTTCCAGAGTGTCCAGGGTCCAATAACCCTTTGTCGCACGAGGCCTGTGCCAGTCGCGCGCACGTTATCGCTTCGTCTGGAGGTGCACATCCCAGCAGCATGCACCTCAAACTATTTAATTAGTGTTCAGGGTTTGGTTTGAGGTGCAGGGGCTGGGGACAAAGGCATAGAAGTAGTGTTTTCGGATTTCTTCAAGACATCAGGTATTTTTTTGCTAGGAGTGTGCCCCGAGGTTTGTCAACTGGGGAGCCTCACAGAAATGAAACTATATTCTGTAATCAAACTTTTTCCCGTAACCCTAAATCCCAAATCTTGCGCCACGTTGTGGTTCTCTGGGATTGGACAAATTACAGTGAAGTTTCGAGATCGGGGATGACATGCCTGAGAAGTTCTACTCCAACCCCAGATAGCCCGACAGCCCAGCCTTGCACATGGCATTCAAGCTTCACAAGGAGCAACGTCTTCTGATCGAACCTTATCGACGGGTCGTTGTCAGAAGCAGGGTCCCACTGGGCTTGCCCCTCTCGCAGAGCCATCAAGTACACCCAGCTGCTCCATGCGCTGCTCCATGCGCCAGTGTCCGGCAGATTCTGGGGCAGACCGGCCATGCGCAGCTACCTGTGGCGATGCAAACTGGCGAGATGCTCCAGAGCTGCCCTCACGCAACGCTGACCTCCCAACTGCTGGACAGCCAGGAGCGCTGAGCTACCGGCCGCAGCTGCAACACCCGCTCGGATCATGGCCCACATACATAATGGAATCATAGTTTAGGCCGGCGACCGCTGAGAACGTTAAGCGGGTTGTACATTGCCATCGCCTCGCATGAAGCAGTCACAAGGAAGGGATGAAGTTGTTGTCCGTCAGCCCATCCTTTCAGGCACCTGCGTACACAGACATCAGTCATGTGTATATATATATATATGTATAGGCAAAACGAGCGTAAGCAGCAGTCTGGGGGAGCAGCCCAAAACCCTTCGACACCCACATATTCCAGCGTCTCCTCCTGCAGCACGCAGCACCCTGAACACGGAACCGTAACCTTACAGCCTGTGGAATCTGGTGTCCACGCTTTGTCAGAAACTGAAACACGTAGAATTCATGAAGATACCTTAGATCATGTTGGGGCTCCTACCGTTTACGATTGAATGGCTCAGGATTTAAAGTTCTTTGAGGGGTTTTGGAATTAGACAGCCCCGGTAAGGACTCTTGTGACAGTTCTCAGAGGCAACACAACTGCATAAACCCAAAGCCGCAACGAGCTACTCCCAGAACTGTAAATTGTAGACTCTACCGTAGACCACAAACCCAATACTAATGTGGAGGTCGGAACAACTAATGAGCCATGTATTGCTATCCCGTTATATCCCATATTATACTAGCCGAAGACTCATTGCAATTCTTAAGGCCCTTAGACTGGACCACCCTAGCAACTCCAAACCCCAAGCCCTAACCCTATAGAGCTAAAGCCATCCTTGGCCTATGAGGATCACGCGTGGCGTGTCGGGACTGATGATCTGGACGAGGTAAGGGCGGGCTTAGGGTTTCTTATCTTAGTAGTGGAGTAGGTAACCTTTAACCTTTTTGGGGTACGATAATCCCTATATGAACCCTAAGATACTGGACAAGTAGGGTTTATAGAGCCTAGATTTTTAGGGATCTTCGGATCTACGGGGTTTAGAAGTTCGGAACCTGGGGGTGGCACCCAAACAAGGGTTCAGGATTCTAGGCTTCAGGGCTCCCCGGTTCTAAGATTTGGGCCGGGATTTCGGCCTGAGCATTTGAAGTCGAAGAGTTTGGAGCTTCATTGGGACCACATGAAACTTCAGGGGCCTAAACCAAAAAACACCTAAACCCTAAACCCCTTAAACCCCTACACCCCTAAACCCTTAAACCCCTAAACCCCTTAAACCCCTAAACCCTAAACCCTCAAGGAGGAGGGTTCGATATCATAGAGGAAAACGGTAGGTTCCGGAGGCTCCAGGTAAGCTCTAGGAGTCCCTGGCCGAAAAAAAAAGGGATAGAGGGTTGAGGATTCCATACCCAGAGGGTCCAGATATACTACCATTATGATTTAGGCCCCCCAAAACCATAATAGGGATGGTCTTTTGGGACCTAATTCCATAATGGTGGTATATATGGACCATCTGGGATAAAGGCTTTCGAAGATCTTTATAGTGACTGTCGTATAGGAGCCTTCATAGTTGGAATAGGGTTCAGAGATATGTTGCAGTCTGCTGATGTTAAGATGTTAAGGGGACATCAGTGCTAATGGTTCAGATATCTATAGCAATACAGAACCGGTCAGCTGGAAAAGCAGTACAAGGCTTCCGTTGTACCTACACAAGGCCCTAAACCCCAACCCCCCCAAGAATCTCTGAACGCGCAAGAAATCCTGCGCCGCAGAAGGGCGAGTTCCATTTTGGCGGCGTGCCCAAGGGAGCCCTTCACGGAGGACGTGTTGGACGTTGTGTGAAGGAGCCACCGCCACACTGCTGTGGAAGTCGGAAAGACTGGTGTGCCCTGCGCGAGGCGTGCGCTACTCTTTTATCGACAGAGCTGGCAAGCAATGTACCAACTTGGAAAAGTCGTTCCAAGATCATCTGGAACCCCTCAGCATACCGTTATGGTATTTTGCGCTGGGGGTGTAAGAGACGGTGGTTGGGGGTCGAGCTAGGCCCGGAAGCTTTGACCTTGGGGCAAGTTAGTTGAAGGTCTAAGCTCTAAAGCTTTGATCTTGGGGTACAAGACATGGTAGTGGCCTGGGTAAGCCCTGAAGTTCCTACAGCTTCACTCCTTTTCGGTGTATCATCGAGTGGTATGCCCTTGTAATCTTTAACCTCGCGGTATAAGAATGCATACATACGAGGTTGTGCAGTAGGCCTTGAAGGCTGCAACCTGGGAGTTGAAGAGAGGGCTTTTGGGTGAACCTTGGGGTATGGTCGGGGCTCCTGGTCAGCCCTAAAGCTTTTACTTGCGTAAGCCGTAAGCCCTATAAAGCCTTAACCTTGCAGCATAAGAATGCATCGAAGAGGGCAACTGAAGGTCTTAATATGCCCCATAAACCTGAAACTTGGGAGTATAAGAGATTCAGGCCAGTAAGGCACCTATGTTACACTTTACGCCTGAAGCCCTACAACCTGAACCCTCAAACTTAACACCAAAGCCTTAACACATAAACACTAAACATATCAACAACCATCATTGATTACTTCATGCCTTAAATCCGACAACCTAGAAGCCCTAGCATGCATATCTCCGTACATATATATATATATGTATGTATATATATATATAGAGTTGTTTTGTTCTTTTTGTTTCTTTGTTTTCCGTAGGCAATTTACATTTCATGCAGAGGCAAGCAAGGCGCTCTTGGAGCTGCGCCGCAGTCTCGCTGCCAAGAAGGCCAGGGATTCACATAGGAACCTGATTAAGAAGCCCTGGTTCTGTATTAGGGTTCTTTATATGGATCCGTATATTTTGGGGGTTATAGGGCCAGGATTCCCTTATCAGGTTATTGGGGTTTAGGCTTTAGGGTTCACACAACAAATAAGGGCTTTAAGCCCTATTTACCCTAAACCAGAAACTACCCTTCTGCAGAGGATAGGCTTTATTGTTTAGGATTTCGGGTCATGGAGTCCGTCTCGGGCCTTCTCAGAGACTCCCTATACAGCCCTGTTCATGCAAGATCCCGACTCTAACTTGAGGGGGATTCTAGGGTTGTTTTTAGGTTTTTAAATTTAGGGTTTAGGGTTTAGGGTTTGAGGGTCGAGGTCTGTGGTTTGCTGGCTTTTCCTGCCTCTCGAAAAGTTGCGGCTTCCTTTGCAGGCGTTGCGTAGTCTAGCAAGGTATTAAACTCTGTAAACCGTAAACCTCATTCAATCCTAAACCCTAAACCCTAAACCGTTCGATTCCTGCAATTCTGGGATCTTCGGGTTTCTGGATTGCAGAGGCATGGAAGTTTAAGCCTTCCCTAAGCCCTAAACCCGCCTTATAAGCCTGGCCCACTCTCCACAGTAGGATCTTCATCGGGGTTTAGGATTCATAAGATTTAGGGGTTTGGATAATAGCAAATTTTCCAAAGTAGGGTTTGCTGTAGTCGAGTTGGCTGCCGTTGTGCTTCGGTGAGCAGCCAAGGTTTCGGATGCAGGTGTGTAGGGCTGGAGGTTTAGGGTTGTGGGTTATGAGGTTTAGTGCTTTTGGTTCTCCGATTTATTAGTGGTTTACTTTAGGGGTTTTTAGGGTTTAAGGGATTGGGGGTCTAGGTTCGGAGCCTGGGTTGGGTTGGGATTTAAGACCCTGCGTCATCAGCAGCTGTTCGACTATATTTAGCAGTGCATACCCCGGTATGCACTCACATTGTTACTTGGGCCGAATCCCCCAACCCGACCTCTACTGAACCCGACACAACTCAATCCATGCGCAAAAATTAAGCCTAAAGCCTCAAACCTCAACCATTTGGACCATGCATCGATCTGAAACCAACACAGCAAGGACCCAGTCCCCAATTTGACCCCGAATTCCGTAATCCTCGACCCGATTTCCGTGACCATGAACCCTCATTCCTTAACCCCACACCCTAAGTCTGCAACTCCAGTTGGATGATCCTTTGATTTACGTACACCCCTTAGGGGCTGAGTAGGTAACCTTTAACCTTTTGGGGCTTATATAATCCTACCATAGTTGAAAAGGTTAACCTTTTGTGGCCTAGGGTACTCAGCCCCTAAGACCCGAAACCCTAGTAGTGGGATAGCAAAACGGGTTTAGGGCATCCTTAGGGTTGTGGAAGAAGGATTCTGAGCGTTTAATGAGCCACTAAGCCTTCGAGTAAACCCTAAATCCCGGGAAAACCCCAGAAGACATCACAGAAATATTCCAAATCTAATATTAATTAAGGTAACCCTCTTGGCCCTAACTTGTTGCTTTCAAAGCTAGTTCCTCAGTCTTAAGGCCATTACCCTTAGTCAACCTGAAAGATCTTATGAAGCCCTGATGTCGTTACAGCTATAACACCCTAAATTAAACTCTAAACCCGAAACCCCAAACCCTAAACCACTAAACTCTAAACCTTAAGCCCTAAGCCCTATCCCCAAAACCCGAAACCCCTAAACCCTAAGCCCCAAACCAATTATAGTTAATACTGCTATCTTGGGGGGGTCCTTATAATGATCATAGTATAATATACGCCCCCCCAAACTCTATTCTAATTATTAAGGCCCGTATATAGATCCCTTATAGAACCCTTACAGGAGCCTTTATAATACGCTTAAAGGAACCCTATTCTAGTTATTAAGGCCCCTAGAAACCCTCATCAACTGCGTCAGGTCTCCAGTTGAGTCGTCGCGGCTTTGGCCCACGGACGACTTGGGAATTGATACCTGCGGGCTTGGGTTTTAGAGCTTAAGAGAGTTTAGGGTCTGGAGTTTAGAGTTTTGAGCTTTGGATTTCGAGTGTAGGGTTTAGAGTTTACGGTTTAGGGTTTAGGCTGGCTTTGGTTTTGGAAGGGTTCAATGATAAAAGGATCCTGACGGGGTGTAGCCAGGGTTGGGATTGTTGAGGTTTCAGGAGAGTTTCGAGGAGGTGCTATGAGGGTGTAGGGTGTGAGCCTAGGTTTGTGAGGGTTGACAGAGGATCCTAGTGGGCTGAGAAGGTTCGCTCTGGGGGAGGGGTCTATAGGTCTTGTTCCAGGGTTCTGTGCGGTTTTTCATTGTAGGGATGTGATTGGTTTATAAGTTAGATGATACCTTGCCTATTTAGGCGTATGGCACCACCCAGCCCCCCACCTTAGGATTCTAGGGTTCTGGGCAGGATTCATGGTATAGGGGCCAGCAATCTCAGTTAGGGCTTACTAAACCCCCCAAAGCAGGTAGAATAATGGCCCAACACCCATAAAAGGCTACTATTCTACATACTTTTGGGGTCTAGGTAGGGTTCAGGGTTTAGGGTTTAGAGGCCTGAAACCTTATAGCCATCAGCAGGAGGCTTGCTTGGCATTCGATGCCCCATGCTTGCAGATGCCCTGGCACAAGTAATTGCCAGTAGGGTTACAAGTCCGGTTCCAAGTTCTTAGATTACAGTCTTCTGCTGTTACCGTATCTAAACATCGTTGGCCTAATATCCCTAACCCTCATCTCTCCCCCTTGTCCCTGAGCCCGAGGTGATAGGGCTCCTGCAAGCAGAGCACTAGAGCACAGGGTTGCATCAGCTCTGCCGGGGAAATCATCACTGCACAGAGAGCCGTTAAGTGAGTTCTGGATTTGCAGAAACGTTGAAGAGGGCACTCTACTCAAAGCTTGTTTGGTCCAGGTTTCAAGGCATTTGTTGGATACCGTCAGGCTCTGCATCATGCCGTCTTCTAGGTTTTGTGACTTCTCACCAGGGTCCCAGCGTGTGCGGGTTGTGTTGTCAGGGCTTTTGGGTTTAAGTGTGATGGAAGATTTGTTTTACGGTGCACCTGTGATCCGAAAGACATGACACACAGGTCCAGGGATCCGTATACTGAGGAGAACACAGTACAGTAAGCCCCATAAAGTTGGAAACCGGAGTAAGGCCAAATAGTGCTGGGATTCCCTATACATTACTCTTAAGGATTGAGGCTATGGGGTTTCCAACTTTTGGGCTTCTACTGTAAGGGAGAAAACCCTAAACCCTCAACCCTAAACCCTAAACCCTAAACCCCTAAACCCCAAACCCTAAACCCTAAACCCCTAAACCCCAAACCCTAAACCCCTAAACCCTAAACCCTCAACCCTAAACCCTAAACCCTTACAGTGTCAGGCTGGGGTCGGATAGGCTGGGGGGGTTCGCGGTTATGGTTTTGGGAGGCTGGTGGGAATCCGGGTCGTGCGATATCAGATGATACCTATAGTCTCCATTGTAGTTCCTTTTTTTGGTTAACCAGTTTTATGGTTAGAATCCTATAATAGAGATTTTGGTTAACCAAAAAAAGGAACTACAATGGAGACCATAGGTACTACACTTACACTTCTCCTAGAGGCCTATACCCGTTGATTGAGGAACATACTTATAGCTGCAGCTCGTCCGAAGATGCCTTATCATATAAAGGGCCTTCCATTATTTTGCTCAATGAAAGAGCCTTTCTGTTGCGACCGCGAGACAAACGGGCATGCTGTTTGAGAAGGTTTCCGTACAAGGTGCGGTGCTAGTTTGGGTGGTAATCTGCTATCGGGGCCGAAATGATTACCAACACTTTTTGGCGGGGGTGCTCCTCATTAACGTTAATGCCCCACAACCCTATTCTAATTGCTAAGGCCCCTATAGTATTTAAACCCCAATGCAAGAGCGACTGTAGTCCAGAGCTCAAGTTGGAAGACTTGCACCGTGGTGCTCACCACGACAAGAGGCACCCAGTCAGCCGAATCTCACCTGACATTGCCGGCTACTGGGTGTAGAATTCATATGCCGTCCTTCGGAAGCATCCCGACCCCCGCCCCCCAAACTCAAGGGTTTATGACCTCGGAGCTTTGGCCTGGTCACATTGCCACCTGCCGTCTGATTCTTATAAGAACCATTCTAAAGCAACCCGTAGAACACTTACAGACTGACAGCCATAAGCCTGCGTTTCCTTGAGGCAGAGCCCAACTTCCCCATGATGGAACCCTAAAAGACAAAGCCTCGAACAGCGAGCGAAAGACTTCAATGTCCAGGATTTAGGAGTTGGGGTTCAGCGATCGAAGGTTTAGGGGTTAGAGTCTTGGGCTTAGGGTTTCTCGGGTCGAAGTTTTGAATCCCTGCCACCAGAACTCAATGCTTAAACCATCCTAAACCGCTCAAGCCAGAAATCTTCGATTGGGCTTCATGCAGAGCACTGTAAGGTTCTGAATGTGTTTAGTTCAGGGGCTTAAACAGATAACCCTGGAGCTGCAAAGGAAAGAAGGACGTGTAGATCAGGCGCATGGCTCCCGAATGCTACGAGCATGTTCGGGGACCCTCGGCGCTAGGGCCTTGCTGCTGACGCAGGAGGAAAAAGGAGCATAAAAAGGCTTCGGGACGTAATCTTAGAATAAGGGCGAATGGTAGTAGCAATAGATTCCTGTTTAGTCCATATATATGTTTACATTATAGTATACCCCGCCAAAACTATCCCAATCTTGAAGGCCCCTAGACAATGGCCCTTCATTTTTCAGTTGTTGACTTGCGGAACAGTTATGATCTACAAGACAAAGCCTGGCCGATGCACTCGTTTCTGCTTACTTGGGAGAGGAATGGGGTTTTCGTGGCTTAGGGTTCATAGGGTATGTGGTGCCAAACCCACAATCCATGCCAACCTAAGACCTAAGACCTAAGCAAGCATGTCGAACCTCAATCCGAGATCTGCAGACTTTAAACTGTCAAATGACGTCCAAAGGACAATATCCTAGTTACCTTCAGCGTCCTGAAAGTGCCCTGAACTTTGAGAAATATGGTATGTGCGCCATGCCTTAAACCCTTACTTGGAAACCGCAAACCCTAAATTCCTAAAGCTAGGTATGGGTAATGCAGGGTTTTATAGTTTATATATCAAGCCACGAGCTCATTCGCCAAGCTCTCGGATGTTTCCAGGTCGGCTCTACAGCCCTACCTATAGTCTCCATTGTAGTTCCTTTTTTTGGTTAACCAAAATCTCTATTATAGGATCCTAACCATAAAACTGGTTAACCAAGGAAAAGGAACTACAATGGAGACTATAGGTAGAACTCGAGCCATGGAAGCCAGGGTTTCGGAAGTTTAGGGTTTCGGGTCCATCATAAGTAAGTAAGGCTAGCCGTAGGTTCGAGCCCATATAAGGCCTCTATGAAGCGTACGCAACCTGGCCACCTGGATCCGGATCGATCTTGGATCTAAAAGCTCCAGTTTCGAACCTGAACGCTAAAAAATGCTCGTGACCTCCAAGCCCTAGAGTCCAAATTTCAGAGCCCAAAGCCCAAGAAGCCTACACCCCGAAATCCTAGAACCCGTAAAGCTCCACCGCACAAGTATGAAGAATCGAGACCCGCAACACTTTCCACTCACTCATCATGTCCCCATCGTGTTGCGTACAGGGAGTTGGGCTCTACAGTCTACAGGGCGCCTAATCCTGAGCGTGGCACACATTGGCACACCACACCCGTCTACTCGCCGACAGGACCCTCAAGAAGACTGTTTCAATCCAAAGGAATCTTTGCACTTGGGTTTAGGGTTTAGGGTCTTCTTGCAAAAACTTGTGGATCGACAGGTTGGAAATATATATATATATATATTAAGGCTTTATCGTTTAGGCTTTTCTGGCCTAGAGAACCCAGTGCAACCCCACACCCAGCAACGAGTAAATCCCAAAGCCCGCATACCCCAAATCCCGAAGGATTGATCCACCCTTAACGCATTAATCCTAACCAAAAACCCTCGAAGAATGTGAGCTCTGAATCCTGATTTCTCGAAACAGATTGGGGAATTCCAGAACCGGGATTTGGCCCAAGCGAATCTACGATCTACGAGTTGTCTTACTCCCACAAGCTGGGAGAACCAGGCAGGAAGTTGTGGAGGTTTTTGGTTTTCAGAGGTTATCAGATTTTTGTTGGAGTTTGTACGGTTTAGGGTTTAGCCTTACGGACATCTTGGGAGTTTGGTTTTGGGGATTGGGCGTTCACACGGACTTTAGGCTTTCGGACTTTTGGGTTTAGGGTTTTGGGGTCTAGGGTTTTGGGTTTTGGGCGTTTGGAAATTAGCGCCGCTTTTAACACCCATTATAGCACCCTTATAAAAACCCGTGAACGGAACTCCGAATTAAACTAGATAATCCTCAAAACGGCAAAGCAGCTTGAATCCCGGACCGCAGTAATGCGCAGTTCCAGCTTGTGTACTTAGTAGTAGAGTAGGTAACCTTTAACCTTTTTGGGGTACTATAACCCCTATATGATCCCAAAGGCTAACCTTTAGTTCCCCTAAGATACTGGACAAGTAGGTGTATCAAACGCCCAAAGTGGCTGGCTGAAAGGAAGTACCGGAAGAATTCTTGAGGGCCGTTTTTACATGTAATGCCCGTAAGGTTCCCCCAGACATCTGTAGCACTGTATAACGTGAAATTCCCGAAATCTTAACACCCTAAACTCTGAACTCTACACCCCCGTCCTCAAATCCTCAAAATCCCAAAGCCTGAACCCAAAGCCCTCCAAGGTAGACCCGACATGGGCCAGTGCTAAAGCTGCCTATAAGCGATATCCTTTATAGAACACTATCTCTTTCGAAACCAGAGAAACCCGTGTAGTAACTCTATAAACACCCTTACAGAACTCAACTCAACAACCCCCCCCCCCAACACTGCCTAAACATCCTTGCACAACATACCCTAAACCCATAACCCAATACACCCATACCTCTTAACCCTATAAGCCCATACCCCTGGCCTTAACCCTATAAGCCCATACCCCTTAAGCCGGTCCCGGGGCAGGCCTCGCCTTTCCATCGCCCAGCATGAGTGCGGGGATGGCCAAGATCAGCGCCAACGTGGCGATCATCTTCACAGGCTGCTCGGGGAACCTCCAGGGTTGAAAGGCTTAGGGTTTGGGGGTTTCGGGGTTTCTAGGCTTCTTCATCGGTCACAGGCTACAAGGGTTTCTAGGGTTTGGGGGTTTAGGGTCTAGGGTTACCGGGGTTCGATATAGGATCTGATAGGATTCTAAGCTTATCAGGGTTTAGGATCGGTGTCTGTAGAGTTTTATCCCGGTTTAAGGGGTCGAGATCTGAAGGGTAAAGGGTTCTAGGACCCGATGCAGGGGGTTTCGCCCGGGTAGGCAGTGCCTCGTCCCCGAAACCAAGGAACTACAGAATCTCTAAAGATGTCCTAGGAACTATACAATCTCTAAAGATGTCCTAAAGGAAGATTTTGGCAGGCTTTCAGTTGAAGCACCCCTCTGACACTGTAGTGCAGGCTTTACGGTTTAGACTGAGGAAGAATCTCCACGGAAGCCTGTTGTTCCGTCTAGGGGTCCACCTTAATCTACCCGACGGTGTAGTCTCAACCTTGATTTAGCCAGTTGGGGTATGAGTGCTTCTTAATAACCAGGCACCGATGGTACAAACCCTACCTGGCCATCACCCTGCCCGGTCGTTCCAGTAATCTCCAGATGATTCGGCTATTTTGTGGTTCTTACGTGCAACGAGGCTGTTCAAAGTCCCGCCCGCACTGTGGGTTTCCAGGGGTCCTAGGCTAAGCAAGCTTCTGCAAAGCAATCCGGCAGTAAGGGGGCTTCATCCCAAACCGCAACCCTAGGCCCTAAACAAACGACCTCAGAACGCTTTTCAAGCACATTCAAGTCTTGGATGGAAGAGTCCTGCATCCCTTGAACACGCCTGTTACAGAAAGACAAACTGTATCCCAAGACGACTATCACGGCACATCTGAAAATTCATGGTCAGTCAGTCAGCCTATGCCCATAACATCCCAGCATCCTAAACTCAATGTCCCACCGGTACAACTAGACATACACCCTAAGGCCTATGTAACTCTGCGAGCCTACGAGCCGAACTGTCACCTGAAATCCTCGAGCAAGAGAATCCGAGTCCGGCTTTTCTGAGCTTTGACTCCAATATAGGAACCTGATTAAGAAACCTTGGGTCTTTGTTAGGGTTCCTTATATGAATCCTAATATATATTGGGGTTATAGGGCCAGGGTTTCTTAATCAGGTTCCTACATTACTCCTCCCCCCACTCTCCCCCACCAAGTTAAACCCTAAAGCCTAAACCCTAAAGCCTAAACCCTAAACCCAAAAGCCTAACCCCTAAACCCTAAAGCCTAAACCCTGGACCCTAAATCCTAAACCCTAAACCCTAAAGCCTAAACCCTAAACCCTAAACCCTTGAGCAAGAGCCTGAGGATTCCGCGTCGAATGCGGTATGGATTTCTTGTAGGCTCTAGGGTATATGGGAGTTTCCGAAAATAGGGGACCCTAATATAGTACTTTAAATAGTAGGATCCTTATTATAAGGACCCCCAAATAAGGAAGTGTCGGGCTTCGGGGTTGGGGGATGGGTTCAATTCTAGTAGGGGTTTAGGGTTTCGGATACAGCTGCGGAGCCTCGAGTTTGTGCTCTCTGTCCCACTATTCCAGTTTTCAGGGTAATTGTGTTCCAAGACTCTGGTTTTTGGTGTTTGTTTTAGGGTTCAGGGCCTGCCATAGTCCGAATTAAAATCCTTGACTCTATAGCCGTACACTGTTTGAGGAACCCTGTACGGCACGCATTCGAGGAGCACTCAGAGCACCGGCTTTTGGTCCTTTCCTGGCCCCTGACAAGAATGCCATAGGGACCTGAGAATATGGTAGTGTATGATTATGATAAGGTTATAATATGAGATAAGGAACCCTAAGGAACAGTATGATTGTAACAAAAACCACACTGAATAGTATGATTTTCATCAGGAGCCCCAAAGAATACTTCGATTATAATATGGAGCCCTAAGGTACGAATAGGAAGCATAATGCCTGCGCATCCCAGTTCTGACTTCCATATTCTGGCTCGCACTCATCTTCCAGGAGAAAGGCCAGCGGCTTGGATTTAGAGGTTCAGTTTTGAGGGTGAGGGCTAATCCCTGAATCCAAACCTGAAGCCTACGTAAAATCGAGGGTTTCAAGCTTGGGGTTTGGAAAGGGATCAGGTTCAGGATGCTCAAAACTTGACGCTTCAAATAGGGTTAAGGGTATTCAGGAGTAGTCTTTAGCCTTCGTAGTATGGGTCCAGGGCATTGTCTGCCAAAGAGCCGGGTAGGAATATTCGCCGCCTCCGACTAGACCCACGAAACAACAATCCTACCAGATCAGAGGGTTGCGTCTGAGTGGTTGACGTTCAATCTAGCGACGCCACGCACACAACAACGGCTACGAATAATTCCGGGAAGTCGACGACAACGGCGTGACGAGGATGATGATGATGACCTCCATCATCATCGCCTATGCCACTGTTAATTCTGCTGCTCCTACTACGACGACGTCCTCGTACAACCACCCACCCCCAACAACACCAGCAGCAGCAGCTGCAGCAACAGCAACAGCCAAGCAGCAGCAACAATACTACAGCCTGACTACAGCAAGAGCCACAGCAGCAGCTGCTACGTCACCAACACCACCACCCCCACCACAACCACCTCCACCACCACCACCAACAACAACAACGACAAGAAACACAAGAAATTACAAGTACCAGTCCAACAAGAAGACCAACAACAAGAAAAGTTTTACCAACAGCAACAGCAGCAGTAGCAGGAGAAGCAGCAGTAGTCGCTGCAACACCAGCAGCAGCAGCAGCAGCAGCAGCAGCAACAGCAACAGCCACAACGACAACAATAACAATGGAAACAACAACGGCAACAACTACAACGCCAACACCAACACCAACGAGAACGACCACGATGACGACGGCGACGACGGCGACCACGACAACATCAGTAACAACGACAGCTGCTGCTACTACATACTACTACACTCCTGCTACTGAGCTACTGCTCCTGCTACAGATACGATTACTGCTACCGTTACTACAGTACTCGAGCAGGAGCTCCCAAGCCCTCACATCCGGGTCCCCGACACTCCGAAGACCCTAAACCCCCTACAACCTCCAGCGCAAGAGCCCGAGCCCGGAAAGGATGGTCTTCGAAGACCTGCGCTTGGTACACGGTCTCCTGCTGAGATTCTCTTCCCCCCAGAGACCTTCGGATGGAGGTTTAGGAGTTAGTTTCTGTTGTTTTCTGGAACGTGTGGCGACCGCAAGCTACCATAACCTGTTCTTTTGCAGGGTCTCTGTCTTCAGGAAACAGTCTGGTATAATCTACTGGCAACTCAATTCAGAGATATGCAAAGTGAACGTTGTTCGCTGCGGTTTAGGGTTTAGGGTTGACTAAACTTGTGTTTTCGCCAGGGTCCCATGCGATCCTCTTCCAATCCGGGGCTCTTGACCGGGGTTGCACAAGCTTCTCAAAAGCCGTACTGTAAAATAGACACATCAAAGGTGCTCCAGAGGATCGAGATACAGACTATACCATGCTCCTCGAAGAGCAGGCAACAAGAGGAGCAACCCTTGGAATCGTACTTTAGACCGGCTCCGACACCCTCCCGCCAGAAATCGTTGGCCTCAAACCCCCTAGGCCCTAGGAGAGTCCCAGACCGCTTCAAGGCTTGTACCTTAACCTACCAAACCCTACTGTACTTTTTTGCAGGCTCCTATTATGAAACCCAATATGGAGTTTACTTGGGACCCTGGGTTTGGCAGGTTAAGGTAGGGTTTAGGGTCAAAATCAGCCGATGATTTGACGATCGATGTGGAAATGACACCCACCCCGGAAATTCCAACTTGCCATTCTCGTGAGTTTGTACAGGCTTCAGTACATCCTAGACTTCCGATCCTTACAACCTCAGGTTAAGCCTCCAAGAAACCCAATTGTCGAATCCAGGTTGTTTAGTTTTGGGCCCCTAATGTCCGACCCACAAACCTTCCTAATGCCCCCGCAAGTCCAAGACCCAAATCCTGAAACGTCGGCCCCGCCCTCCCCCCCTTCGGAAATAGTCCCTACTACAACCGGAACTCCCATACCACAACCAGAAGCCCGATACCACAACCAGAAACTGGACCCTACTACAACTGAGCAGTTATTTACCCAAAACAGGTCCCTAGTA